>CABFOW010002575.1:76711-97717 GCA_902141385.1 Timema californicum | reverse complement strand
AAAACGGTGCAAAATAGGTGCAAAACTGTGGTGTATTTAAATTTTAATTTTGATGGGGTGGGGGGGCCAACTTAAGTGATCTACCAGAAGGCTGTGTTGAGAATCAACAGCGGGGACGAGAGAAAAAAACTGAAACAATTCTCAGATATTTCAACTATTTCAATCAGTATCTACAAATTTGGAACCGTTTATATATAATATTCATTCTTTGTCTATATATACCACCATGAAAACCCTGATTAGTGCATGAATACATGTAAATAAAATCTTTGGTTAAAAATAAAAATCCAACTCTTTAAGTTTTACGGCGCAACAAATATATATAAAAAATGATGGCAAAAAATAAATATATATACTAAACACAATGATAGTAGTTTGGAAATATATAGTTCTGTTTGCATTTATAATTTTCTTCGTCTATCATAAATTTTACCTATATTCTAGGATCAAGGCAATTAATTCCCTAGAATGGGGAAATATTTTGTTCCTTGGAATGTTGTTATCGTTAATTTGCATTTAAATCAACAATACTGACTATAATTTGAATATTAAATGTTAAGTACCTAATTGATTTGCGAACATATTTTATTACGTTTTGTTTCGCTCAAGAATTATATAATTTAAAAATTATACAATGAAATTTAAATATGTTTAGGTATTTATTATAATTAAAAAAATTGATAAAAATTATGATCTTGAAATGTGTTGAGATAGCCATTTTAATGGTTTAATTATGAATTTTGGGTGTTTTTTTTAAATATTATAACAATACAGGTAAGTTAAGTTATGTTTATTAGCTACCACTTAATTATGAGTGTATATTGTCAAAGTAATATTTTATCCATCGTATCTTTCATTTGATCTAAATATAGGTTTTGGTGCTTATTTTTTCATATGATATTTCAAGAAAAATAAGTTAAAATAATTATGTTTCTATTTCACTACTTGATTTTGTGAGGATAATATTTCAAAGTAATGTTTTGTGTACTCCATCTATCTTCTCACATACACACTCGTCCTATCTTCTCACATACACACTCGTCCTATCTTCTCACATACACACTCGTCCTATACACACTCGTCCTATCTTCTCACATACACACTCGTCCTATCTTCTCACATACACACTCGTCCTATCTTCTCACATACACACTCGTCCTATCTTCTCACATACACACTCGTCCTATCTTCTCACATACACACTCGTCCTATCTTCTCACATACACACTCGTCCTATCTTCTCACATACACACTCGTCCTATCTTCTCACATACACACTCGTCCTATCTTCTCACATACACACTCGTCCTATCTTCTCACATACACACTCGTCCTATCTTCTCACATACACACTCGTCCTATCTTCTCACATACACACTCGTTCTATCTTCTCACATACACACTCGTTCTATCTTCTCACATACACACTCGTCCTATCTTCTCACATACACACTCGTTCTATCTTCTCACATACACACTCGTGCTCTAACGCAATTCTCTCGTGTTAGAGTAGAATGACAAATACGGGGAGATCGGGGTTTGAACTCGGTTGTGTGCAATGAAAGTGGTTTTTCCAAAATGTGTTTTCAACTCTCCTTTTCGGAAAATACGGATGCACTTCCTTTAAAATAAAACTTCCTATTCCCTAACCCATTAGTGTAACTAGTGCATAGGTTATAAACCTAACGGGTATCAAGACGCGGTGCTAAATAAACTTGCGTGTGCCGATTCGTACCAAAATGATAATGCAGATTAATCTATAAAATGTTTGTCATTGTCTGAAAACGCTTTAAAAGGAAACTTTATCTTAATTACGTTAAGTGTGTATCAATATAAAAAGGTGATTCCCCTTTCATTTTAATAAAGTGGACACTCCTCTACCTTGGTGGTTTGTCTCCGGGCGAGGTTTTAAAGAGCTGACCCTTTTAGTGATCCTTACTGCCGTGAGAACATCTAGCCCTTGGGAAAAACAGCTCTCCACCTCTTACGACAAAGTGTTATAGACGGAAAATGTTAAACTCTCAATTTTAAAAGGCAAACATTGGAATATTGTGAAACTGAACCTATGATTGACCGTTTTGAAATGAAATTTCTCGAGTACTTTCCTTTGAAATTTAATATTTAGCATTTAAACGTTTGAGTAGTTCTAAGACCTTAAATTAAATAGTTGAATTATTAGATTTTTAATTATATATTCCTCTTAATTACATAACTGTACAACACTAATTACAATAAACGAACAGAAAAGACTTAATAGGAAGTGTTATAATTTTATTTAAATGGTAGATTGGTTAGGCCTACTTAATGTGATAAAATTGAAGACCACGGTACACTCATTGTGTATATTTTAATAAGACATGGTGTTGATTATTTTAATAATTGGATATATATATTTTCAAATATTTAGCTTTATTAGATTTTCCTTTTATCAAAGTTGTAAGTTATTCGCAGGCTTATTGAAGCGTTTAGGATAAATTATATAATTTTCTGTTTTTCATGCTCATTTTTATAACTTTCAATACAATATTGTGAATGCAAATTTTTAAGCGTGTATTGATTGTGCACAAATTTATTACTTTGTATTTCTGTGTAAATTATAAAGTAAAAATTATATTATTATTTTCACACAACTATATAACAAGTTATCTAAATTATTAATCTAAACGTGTATATTTATCTATTACATTTTTGCTTACGCTTTAGATAATTCCTCTAAATCTCGGATGATAATTATCGGGTTTTTTGTATGTGTCCCACCATTTGTGAGTAAATAGAATTAATGACAGCGATGATGGTGATTTTGTTAGTCAGGAATTAAGATAGTTATCATGTTTTACATTATTAAAATAATTTATGAACTTTCAAAGATACGCAAATACAATACGCAAAGTTATGGTATGTGGCTTTATTAGTTTTGTTCCTGGTTATTTTTATCACAATTATCCGTTTGGTGGGCAAATTATTGACAAAGGTTTGGCTAATTGGATTTTATAATACCAATAATTAACATGTGTATGTGTTGTTAGTAGATTATTATATTTTATTTACTAACTGCCAAAATTCCTCAAGTAGAAACTATTTCCCTCCTGAATGTCGCAATGACATAACTTATAAACATGTTTTTATTTTACTAAAGACAATTTCATAAAACAATGAGTAGTAACTATTTATCAGTTGATAGGGTAGTTTAAATTAAATGCAAGTTCCTTGTAAGTAATATATGTTACAATAACAAAGCCCAAATAAGTTAAACCTGTTAGGTGTGTCCCTATAATCCACGGCACAATGCGTCCTCTGGTGATGAATAGGGGGATACGAGCTTCAGATATGAATATACTGATATATAGCCTATAGGGGTGTTCCTGGGGTAAGATATTCCGGAGATAAAATAGTCCCCACAACGGATCTCCGGGCGGGGACTACTCCGGGGTAGTCATAGGTAGGGAGCGGATTCTTAAGCACAAAAAATACTTCAAATAGTCAAGCTTTAAAATTATGGGATTTAGGTACCATAATGGGCCCTTAAGGTAAAATAAAGCACACAAACGGCAACGTAAAATTGTACTCCCTACTATTGTATTTATTGCCTAAAGCCATAATGTCTTACTGCTTTTTGCTGCACGTTATATATATTATACATACATATATATATATATATATATAGAGTGTTTGGAATCCCACAGCCCAAACTGCACATATAGCTTGTTTGAACCAAGGTAATACAAATCCCTGTACACTTACATCCGGAAAACTATCATAATAACATTAAATTGTGTTCAAAGCTTCATCGTACAGCCCCTGGAGATTAAAGCTGTTAAAGCTTGCGTGTACAACAAGTTGCATAGGAGCTAGGCGCGTGTCACTGCACATGTAATAATGGCAAACACTTTCCGTTAATGATGACCCTTAGAAAGTATTACCATTTCTAGATGAGCTAGTGTGCTGTTTACTATTGATTATGGTATGTTCTTCTGCCGTGCTCCAAGATGTCGAGGTGTGTAATGCTGGGTGCCTAACCCTTTTGCAACCGGTTGTACACGCATGCTTGAACAGCTTTGATCTCCAGGGGCTGTACGATGAAACTTTGAACACGATTTAATGGTATTAGCAAAGTTTTCTGGATGTAAGTGTACACAAACTTTGTATTACTTTTGGTTCAAATAAATAACATGACCAGTTTGAGATTAGAGTCTCCGAACACCCTGTTTATATCTTTGTCTTCATATCCTTTCTGCATTGCATCTCTCCGCCATTACAGGATATTTGTATACTCACACTAATGATGTTTGGCTGATTATGGTAAGGTTTAGAGGTAATGTACTCGCATTTGGTGAAGTTAGAGAGAAAAATAAAGCACCCAATGGGATTTGAACTCCAAACTCCCCATGGATGGAGTACCAGATGTGAGAGACGACTTAACCTGCATGTCCACTGACATGGGAATATTTGTAGTAGATAACTTAAAACAAAGTAGAATTAAACTTACATGATTTTGAATATATTTAAAATAGTGTTTAATTTTTCAATTAGTTTTTAAACGATTGTTTATACTTTAAAATATAATTTTCATTTATTTATTTTAAGATTACTTTATTGATATAATTATGTGAGTTGGAGGTTTTAACTATATGATATGGATACTATTTTTTTAATACTACATATAATGTATTGATTTATAAAGTATATCCAAAGTAATTGTAGTTTCTAGTGACATAAAATATACCAAGGGTAGCACAGAAGAAAAATCATAAATCAATAAAAGTATACAAACAATTGTGGAGGAAAATAATAAATATTACTTTGGTGGCATTTGCTAGAGGGAGGATCGTAGAACCGCCTGTCCTCTCCCATCTTGGAATAATGGTTCACTCCCTTTTGAAACCCAATTTAATATTGTATAAAACTCTCTTACCATCTCTTCGTTCCTCTATTAATTAAAATAAAATATTTATGTTTTATATTTTTTCAAACAAATAAACGTTAAAACCAATTCAAATTGTAAACATGAATCCACTCACAAATAAACACATTGCATATTTTCCCCATGGGCACCCCAAAGAAGATAAGTTTGTAATTAGTAAATACAACTAGTGAGAGTCTGCCTTTACTACAAAATAATAAAAAACCAAACAAATGTCCGAGATTTACTTGAGGAATAAGAGTTCTACCCAGTAAAGCTCTTTACATCTCAGTTTAGTGAGTTTTTCAATTAGCGATATCCTATTTCCGGGCAAAGCTTTCACCGTCCAGCATCAAAGTGGTCTGTATTGAAGGACTTTGGACGGTTTCTTTTTAGTGCTTCTTCTTCTCCTCTTTATTTTGCCAAGAGCAGCGTCAAAGACCAGCAAGGGTTACCAACATTCAAGTATAAAATGACACGAGACTCCTGCTTCTTTAATATTTTGCTAGATAGCTGTTCTTACATTTATATAAATAGGAAGACTTTCTTTAGGCTTAGTGTAAAAATATACTAACAGTAGGTGTAACTTATATGAATTTTAAAACTGATTCAAAACTAATAATTTATATTGTGTTTGACACAGTAGACTCACATTTCTTACGCTAGGGTGGGCATGTAAGGTTATTAGGAAGTAAACGTAGTGAATTATTCCTTCCTCTGTAAGAAGTGTCACTGATACTGTCTATAAAACCTTGGTTTAGTTTTTTTGTTTTATATAATACTTATGTTTATATATCTATTGACAGACTTCCTATTCAAATATATAAGATATGGGTTACATTAATTATTATTAACAAGATCAAAGACAACTGAAACAAATTTTTTTATCAGATTATTTTTATTTGTTGTATTTGAATAAATTAATAAAGCTTAAAAAAAATAGTGAACACTTACAAATCTATGAAGAATATACTATTGATTTAATTGTTATTTATAATGAAAAATTTGTAAAATAAAACATATCTGCATTTTTCAAAATCTTAAAAATATCTGTCGAATGGCTAAGTTGATATATGATAGCTCTTAACGTTTAGGGGGAAATGAAAATAAAAATAATTTGGAGCTCATGACTGTATGAAAGTAATTATGTAATTGTTAAATTGTATAATTAATCTACCCTAAAAGGAAGCCGTCTAACTAATATTATTATTATTACTAGCCCGCTATAATACACAGCATGACATATATTGTGAGATTATGTACTACTGATTATTTTTTTACAATAACTACTCAAAATTCCTATAAGCGTGTGAAAGATATTCTCCAAAAACAATTGCCTCTTAAAAAGAGGAAGGCTCACTAACCTTGGGATAAGAAAACGAATGAAACTATATTAAGCTGTTGACATAATTTTCAAATTTACCAAATATGACGACAAAAAATTATCTCCTCTCTCTCTCTCTCAATCATTCTGTTGTTTTTCTTGCCTCCATTATGTTTCATAACGGTTTGCTATTTTTAGTTTTTTAGGGACAAGAGATTGATCAATTGATATAATAAACAACTAAGACTATTAAAAAACCATTAATTTTGTTAAAACAATTAAACTACTTAGAATAAATGTATTTTATGTAGATCCAAACAATTAAACGTACACCGTCAAGTAAGTGAACAAAAATTATCCCAACTGCGAAGGCGCAAAATGAATTTCTTGAGTTTATTTCGGATCTTTTAAAAAGCAAAAGTGAAGTTAAAATAATTTTTTAAATCGTAAAAAAAATAGACTAAGCTGCAAAACTACTTTTTATTTGTTGATTATACCCATTTAAATATTGTTGCAACATACATCGGCAATAAGAGGGGTTCTATCGCCTTGACCACTTTGCAACATTTCCTTTTTTATTTGTAACTTTTATGATAGAAATAAAATAGTGTCTTTGGGATTTGTCTGTAATCAGCTAACAACTCTGAATCATTAATATTCGAGCTAACATATAAAAATGATAAAATGTATATCTCCTCTTCAACAGCTTTCCTTTCATTTTGTTCTGTCCAGTAAACTTGTGAAAAATATAATATCTCGTTTCAACGAGTTCGGCTACAACTACATACTTTTTGTTGCTAAAATTGGCTTTTAAAATTTATGTAATTAGTTCAGAATTAGGTTCATATGCTCTAAAATTACCTATCACAAGGTTGAATTCCTGAAATTTTCTCTCTAGGAGGGGAGGGACTGCCACCCCCTAGCAGATGGGTCTCAAATCCACCCCCTATTTGAAAAAAAAACTCATGGGTACCTTTGCAGAAAATATTACTCCTATCAAATGTTAGAATTAATATTTAATATACTTTTACAAATTTTTAATGCTTATTTGCTTGCCTAATGTAAATATTTTTGGTGCCTAAGAATCCTCCCCCAACCTATGACTACCCTTGAGTAGTCCCTGCTCAGAGATCTGTTGTGGGGACTATTTTATCTCTAGGATATTTTACCCCAGGACCCTCCTGGTGTTTCTTACGGTTAGAGCTCATCACGCCCGCGCGTTGATAATTGATGCATACAATGAAAACTACTGGATAAACAATATTTTAAAGTTGAATTACATAAACTTAAATATAAAATTAGTTATATAAGAATTAAACTTATAAAAATAATCTAATCATTCCTTTCAACTATCTTCAATGAGTGAATAATTTTAGTTTTCCGTTTGGACGACCTCGAATATGACAAGTCTCGGTAAACTCCCAGCACGTCACATAATCGGATTACCGAGGCAAGCAAGTTAGTGGCAGTAACTAACCAGAGCCACCACGAGGCCCCGCGGCAGACAACAAAATAGCTGATTACACCAACACCAGCCAATAATAGTCAGGATTACTGTTGACGCAACGTGGCGGAGCAATCACGTTCGATAATTCATTTAGTTCATTCATTATCACACTAATAAGGCCGGTGGTGCCTCTTCTCGTCCAACACCACTTTCAAATCTAATAAGTAGTGATAGAATAGATTTTCCAATAACACTGTCAATACTCACTTCTGTGGTCGCATGGTATAAGACGTCACTCTCGCAGTAGACTCTAATGCTGATGAAAGTAGGGTCAAGGTTTGAATTTCAGTCGTGTAAATAGAGGGAGATTTTTTCCTAAATGGTTTTCCACTCTCCCTCCATGCAAATGCGGGTACACTTCCTTAAATATAACTTTCCTAACCCCTAAAATCACTAACGTAATTAATATATGTGTGTATAAACCGAACAGGTAGTAAGACGCGGTGTTAAAAAAATCCCACTGATATCTTGAATAACATAAATAACTATACTTACTTTAGTATATTATTCCATTAAGGGAATTAGTTTTGAATATTTTTTTAGATACCAAGAAATACTTTCAATCCTAATTGATATTTACATTATGCTTTAAGTTTTTTTTTTGTTTCTTGATGAGCTGCAGATGTACAGGGCCATTTATATCCCAAAATGTATCAATATTAAGTACAATAGAATCGTGATTATGGTCCTAAGATGGCAGTATTCCAGGCCAGATAGCGGAAAAGCCGGATAATAAATAGGTAATACGAGTGTGAATAGTTTTCAGTATGGGTTGTCCTACTTTTTTAATTTTCACATAACATTTAACTTTGCTTTAGTAGTCTGCATATTTTCTGATTGGGATGTAAAATAGAAGCACAGTAATTGTAGAGGGACAGTACAAATTAAACTATATATAAATTGTCAAAATATTTACCATACAGTACTTTATTTTGGAAATGGAACATGGCTACAAAGCAAGGACAAGTGAAAATAGAGCGTCAGATGGATTATATTATAAATTCAGTAAATGTTTTTACTGGATGTATATTGGTTTGTTTATTTTTAAGCGCACTTGTTAACACCGAAAACCGGTTCGGATAGTCAAAGACAGTATAATCATGACGTTAGTGTATATACTTTCCTTTTGTAGCTAAAAAGTGTTTATGCATAAAGAACCATTTCACATAACAATTGAGTGGCTCAAAATTAGAATTAATACAAATAACGAACATTAGATGACTTGATTAATGGAGGCAATTTGACATTTGACCTTTGACCCCGGTTTGGGTTTTTCCGTGATGTCGCACTGTAGTGATGTCATTACATCGCTGATTGGTTTTGTTTTGGATGACGTAATGGTCACTTTGAATTGTATGTGTGCCCATTGGTTTTTTATGTGTGCCCATTGGATCGTATGTCTGGGTAGGATTGGGACTGGCATTGGAGTTTATTTGAGGGAGTTTTTCATTTATTAGTGTGGGGACGTGTTGTTCATGGCTTCTGTCACTCTTCCCGTGACGTCCCGTAAAATGTTGGCATCGCTAGTGAGGGCGGGAACATGCAAAAGCATCCTCTCTCGACGGCCGTTTAGCGTGGAGTGCGAGCTAATATCAATGGCTCTCTCTCACAAGCCCCTGAATCTAGTTTGGTGTCGAAACCCTTCCCCGGCAATAGATTTTCCCTGATAACTTATACATAGCGTCAGTTTGGAGTCTCTACAAGTCGAGACAAGAATAAATCATGACCTTAAATGATGTCGCAACCTTCACGCTGCAATGGGTTTTCCCGGTGACGTCATTGCAACCCTGGCACCAGTTTACCGGCTTGACGTGTTGAGTCAGGAATAGCTTGTATTTCCATGCCGACATTGGGTTAACGACTTGGTGTCCTCTGTCCCTCCTTCAATGTTGCAAAAGTTTATTTCTGGAGATTTCCTGTTGTACTTGTGGTCTTATATACGACGATGGGTTTTACCAGTGTCACCATCGCTCATTTGGGTGATGTCACAACTAGAGAACATTGACACAGCTATGATTATGCACTATCAGGGGCTTTGGAATCATCACAGTGATTTATAATCCTCGGTTAGGGGCCGCTATCCTCTCACAAAAGTCTACTAAAATTGGTTGTATGGTATCGTCCGTCAACATGCGTGGATGTAGGTATTTGCCATACCAACATGGACCATTGTTGGGGGAGGAGAAATATAGAAATATTCCAACATTTACGTGGAGTGAGGGAGAGTAGAAAACCACGCCATTTCACCCGAGTGAGATTCGAATCCACGACTTACCCGTCATAACTATATGAGTTACACGTGCCCTTTCTGGCTAAGTGTCTATATATTAGTTAAGATAATGTGGTAGGGATGATTAAGAAAATGTCCCAGCATATTAGCTAGAAGGAGAACTACAAACAGTCTACCCGGCAGGGAATTGATTCCAACCTCCCCCACCAGAAGCCTGACATTTAGATGGTGTGCTCACTGGGATTCGAACCCTGATATATTTCACGGGGCTGTTAAAATTGTCACCCAATCAAAGACTCCTTTCAGGGGTTGAGTGCACCCCACATTTGCAAGAGAGAAGAAAATAAGTCATAATGAAATAAACAGTTAAAGTTGGTCAACCAGATATTCTGCTTGATATAATTAGACCAGGTAAAATGTGTACCAGCATTTGGTTCAGAAAGACCCTACCCCCAACTGACGGATTTATGAGAGTACATCCCCACTCGGTTGATGCCAGAGCACAATTGATGATTAATGGTAGATTTATAATGTTTTACATGAATAGACCGCTAACCATCGTCAAATTGGCAGTTCAACAAGTCAAGACAAGAAGAATCATAGGAAACTCTACGGTGCAAGTTTGCCGACTCAACATGTCAAGATAGGAATGGGTAATGTTGGAATCCTCCCCGGCAACGGGTTTTCCCAGATGACTCATATCTGGTGCCAGTTTGGCGGCTCAACAAGACAAGTCCAAACAGGAATATATAACGTTCTTGAAACCGTGAGGTCATTGACCCTGTTCATCTCGTACCACCGCAAGACCTCGTGACGTCGATTGTAGGCTGGCGGGAGTGAATATATAAGGGGGTCGCTTGGTCGCCTATTTATAAGCGTTTGTAGAGGGGATCAAGATGGACAAGTTACAGCAGCTGGTAAATATTGTTGAAGCCATGCAGACCATAAAATTCTGTGATATAATCGTCAATAAAAAGTACTCGCTGGATAAATTAAAAGCGGTCAATACAAAGTTCGGGAGACGCCTGATAACCTATCTAGATTGCGAGCTTTGTGTATTCTTACCCTGTCATTTTGGTGCTCTAACAGATGAAGACGTGTGCGAGCTTAGTAAAAAAACAACTGTTATTTACCTGCGCCGGAGTAAAACCAGGTTCAACTACCATTGTGAACTTTGAACGAGTTTTAAGAGACGGGGCAGAGGAGTCAAACAGTTAAACACAACATCATCTGGCAGCTGGTCACAAGTTAAATACATGTAATACCGAATTTAACAGGTATAAAGACAGTGGGCAAGTTAAGTACCCTACAAACCACCCAACACGTTTAGTGGTCAGGTACGCTCACTATGGTTAGAACCGGCTATATTAATTTAATGTTTATGGGTCATACGTTTGCGGGACTTGTCTATATGACAGCAGAAAATATTCACAGTGTGGCTGTGAACGATAGATCTGCAATTTACACAGTAGTGAACCACGACAGAGGTGTGCTATAGGAGCGAGGCTACATCAAATTTTTCGACTCTACCTGTCACACGATAAGAGCGACTGAAGTACTATCCTACGAGAGAATCGAGGAGTGTTCCCTGTCTGATATGACATGTGCTGTGTACAATTTCCGCAAAGGGGAAGTTGTGGCCGTGTTGTCCAGGTCTCCACCACCCTTCTGAGTGCCACACCACCCACCACTACGCTTCACAATGCCGCAGCAACAGCCCTCAACCACAGAGTCCCCAGCATACCCGCCACCAGTCCCCTTAGTACCCACTGCCAGAGTCGTCTGCTTACCATACATCAGAGTCATTAGAGTACTCACCACCAGAGTCACCCGCGTGCCCACCACCAAAGGAGATGGATGTTAAGTCCGAAGAACACATACATATCGAGGATCTAACAATGTACAAAATTTATTCAAATGTTAATATTATGGGTGAATCGCACGATGACTACAATCGGTTTGTGCAGTTTCGGTAACGTATTCCTTCCAAAGTCTGCCTATTATTTGGATTGTAAGCGATTTAAATCTAAACCACGCTGTATGACATATCTTGGAGAACAAAGTCTGATATTTAAAAGGGAATTAAGAAATTAGGCGTGCTCATGTTGCCGTATCCCTATTTCACTACGTAACTATTCTCACAAAATCATCTGACGTCATCGGAGCTAGCGATGACATATTGGTGGAATATTTTCGACATTTTGAAAAAGTTTACTCTGTAAGAGGGGAATATATATATAAAATCTTCTTAAGATTACTCAGTATGTGAGTAGAGGGCATTGCCGTTTGAACGACAATTTTTTTTCTCTGAGGGATATTTATTTACAACATTTTCTTTCGCTGAATCTCCAGTTGCCATTTTGTCATTTAAATGTAGTAATTGTGAGGGATCTTAATTACTACTCAAGAGAAAGTAACCTATTACTCCACAACATGTGACTTACGTTATCTTGCATAACGCTATATAAATTATTATGATAAGCCAAACCTATATTCATCTGTATTCATTTATTAATCACTTTAATTCAGCACCATCTAGTGAATAAAATAGGTAATTTTGACTTTTTTCAATGTCTTGTGATAGTACGTACTGTACATCTAAGCCCGCTAAAGTCTAAACTATGCCTATGCATAAAGCCCCATCTATAGACTCCGTGTCCGTAAGGTGCATAACACTCCGTAAGAGATCGATTGACTCTACACCGACAGACTACTCTGTCTACAGATTCCCTATCCTTAATTCCTTAGACTTTATCACTCTCTAAAAGTTGACTCAACTTTAATTCTCAGAGGACTTTATTTCACTGGAAGATCTAGTTCGGAAACATGATTTTATACTGTATTCCAGTATCAGGTATATAGGTAACTTATCCTACCCATATGTTATTTCATATTAAATTATTATCAAATTAGTAATTTAGATTTGTTTATTGAATCGTTTCTATCTTATATTTCTATCAAAGTCAAGCTAGAGGATGATTACCGGGGTGACCGGAGGAGGGAGGTGGGCAAATATCACACATCCTTATATATATATATATATATATACACTTGCAACTTGCTGACTCAGCCCTTACGGCACGCTTAACTTCATACATGATTGCAAAACAGATTGCATAGCCAAGATCAAATTTGGGATTAGAGAGGGCCTTATCTCCATACATTATTTCATGATTGTTGGGAGGGGGATATTGGAGGTGTTATCTATTTTAATGTATTCCACAATATCCAAATGGTTTGATAATAAAATATTTTTTTTTATTTTTACTTTCGTGTTACCTTACAGGTAGAGAAAGTATTGTGATAGTCTAAAAAAAAAAATCTAAATCGAGATTTAGATATATTTCAATTTTTCATGGACCCCCTAATCAGAAAAAGTGTTTTTTAATGTTTGTTTGTCTTTCTGCACCTTGGAATAGAGCCTAAACTATTTTACCGATTGGGTCAAAACATGGTATCTACGGTTTTCATTGGGTTACCCCATATCCCAAGGGATTTTTAGATTTAGATATATAAACCTAAACTTAAGGGAGAAGAGAAAAAAATTGATTTGATCAAAATCGGCTCTAACGATTTTGATTAAATTTAATTTCTAAACGTCGATCAATATTATAAAAAAAAATGGCTACTCTCAAATTTTTGGCAAAATTAGTTTAAGGGGTCCTTTTTGATGCGTGAATTCTATTTTTATTAAATCATATTTCCGTAACTTTTTGAAATATGAAGTTACTTATCATTTCAATTATAAGGGTATATTTATAATAAACATCCTTTAGTTGAAACATATTTTTATAAATCTAATAATTTTAAAGCTATAGGTCAAGAGCTCTCTCTATATATATATATATTACATTCGAGCACTTAGGTAGATTATTATGGTCGTAAAAAAAAATCCAATCCGAGATGTTGATGGATGTCAACGTTCCATGACCCCCTCGAACCCAAAAAAGTTGTTTTTGCAATGCCATCTGTCTGTATATCTGTTTAACCCTTACATTAATAGTAGTTTAATGAAGGGTGAAAGAAAAAAAAATTAATTTTCTCAAAATCAGTTAAAACATTTAGATTAAAATTCGTAGTTAGGAGGAATTTAATAACAATTTAACAACAATGCGCAACCCCTAATAACATGTTGAAAACTTTAACCGGAAGTTGAATTTTTAATACAAAGATTTGACCATTGTGTGGATATACAAATGAGGACTTTAATCATTTAGATACAGATTTTAAAATTTAAAACTGGGTCTCAAAAAATGTTTCAGGTAAGTATAGCATCATTTTTGATTGGTTTCGCTAGTATATATTATTTGATTAAATATATTCGTTTTTAAACAATGGAGTGAGAAAGTCTGTGTGGAGTTTCGTACCATTTATTTAACAAATGTTGACCAGCGGTTCTCAAACTTTTTAGATACTACCCCTTGGCCATGACTAAAAGTTTAATGTACCCCTAAATAAAAAAATCCAAATGACAGGCTTTCAAAAATATGACTTCATGATAAATTATTGAGCTATTTAATATATTGAGAAAAACATATCCGTAACCAAAATATTTCAAATGTGAGAAAGCAATTTATGGATAAACTTATTATTATGTTCTTAACATTATCTCTTATTGATAATCATTATGATCAATTAAAACAACATAATTTTACTGTAAAAAGTCTGTAGAAAAGTTCTATACATTTTCTTAGCAAATCTTTTTTTAAAAAAAGAAAGTAAAACTAAACACAATATTTTAAAATAAAAATTTTAAATTGTAATTCTGGAGCTGATATATTATGAATCTCAAAGTTTTTCAATAAGAAGGGTGTGGCTGCATGGCTTGGCACAACTTTTAGATGTCGTGTTGTCCAGTTGGAACTTTCAAGCGGAGGTCTGGCTCCAAATTTAGCCTATTTAAGTACTTATCTTTTAGGTACACCATTGATAAAAAAAAACAACAACACTCTAACAGAGATATGTTGAGAAAGACATCATAAACTGCTGATGTTGAGGGTGTCAAGTTCTCATAAATTGGTTTCCAGCCGAGAGAAACAGGGAAAAAGAAGGGTGGAAATAACCAGATAACGGTAAATGTCAAGAATTAGGGTTCTCCATAATTCCCTTGTTAATTTGACAATTTTCCCCTGAGAGCTGCTCGCGTAGCCCCTGGAAGGTGCCCGCGTACCCCTGTTTGAGAACCACTGATATAAACTATATAATATACATAATATATAATACATATATGACATGTATTATATGTGTTTATAATTATTTATTTATTGTATATTTATATAGACTATGTTGTTATTATATATATTATTTATTTTATAATAATATCAATTTTTTAATATAAAATATTTGATAGATATTTAGGTTATATAATATATTTACTATACATATTTAATTATATATAATACACATATATAAGCTATATATTTTATAAATTAGGAATTTAATAGTAATGCGTTAACTATAAAATTTGCAGCCCTTAGTAAAATGTTCAAAACTTATATACGTATTATAAAATAATTTAAATATTATATATTAAATAGGATTCATAATATCTAATATATATATTCATACATTATGTACATAATAGATCATATAATTAATAATAATTATATATATAATCAAAACTATATAAATATTATGGTCACCTCCTCCTTTGTATGTCTCCTTCATGTGGGCCTGTAGATCTGTCAGGATGTATTTGGTCGAGGGAAAGGATATGGCTTGGAGATCTGTCAGGATGTATTTGGTCGAGGGAAAGGATATGATTGCTCGTGTGGGCCTGTAGATCTGTCAGGATGTATTTGGTCGAGGGAAAGGATATGATTGCTCGTGTGGGCCTTGAGATCTGTCAGGATGTATTTGGTCGAGGGAAAGGATATGATTGCTCGTGTGGGCCTGTAGATCTGTCAGGATGTATTTGGTCGAGGGAAAGGATATGATTGCTCGTGTGGGCCTGGAGATCTGTCAGGATGTATTTGGTCGAGGGAAATGATATGATTGCTCGTGTGGGTTCGTGGTTGACGTTAGTCTTGGTTTTTAAATGTTTATTAATATTACTATTCTAATATAAATGTGATGTTAAAAGTGAAGTTAAAATGAAGAACTTAGTGAATATATAGAAGTGAGATACTGAACGAGGTGTTATGAGGATTACCTATGTTCTGACTGACAGCTAGGGTGTCCCTGCACGGTCATCGAACCTGGTTCCCTGGGCTTGAGTAGCAAACCAGACTAGTAATTGGTGAAACCAATGACATAGCCACGTGGCCGTGACAAGAAGCGGGAACTCCCAGCTTACGATCTCCCGTAGTCAGCCCCGAGGGCTTCAAACTCTTATATTATTTAAACCGGGTGACCAGCCTGGTTTCTAGCTATCGACTCCTTTTTGAGTCAGCGCTTCTAGTTTATTTGTTATTGATTCAACGTAACTAACCTCGCAACACGCGTTATATCATTTTTCACTCACAACAGTCAACGTTTATACAAACATACCTCCCAATTGAGACCGTTGGTAATATTACCCTGGGTTTCTTTTAAGAGATTAAAACACATTTTAGAATAGCTTAGATCCCTCCCTACACTATTTTGTTAGCTTACTTGAAACCATTGTACAAAGGCTAAAATTCGGAATAAGTGTACAAAATCAATCTGGTTTTGAATCAGTTGAGCTCAGAACACTTGAGTGCAAGTCAAAACTATTAGAACTTGAGTGCATGTACTGGGGTACGAGGATTAACTAGTCTTTTCTTTTGAGTGTTTTTATTTCATCAGGACTTTTGGTTAGGCCGCTCGGCCGGTACAGCTCGATTGTAGATCCACGCCATAGAATTTGTTTTAACCTAGACTAGGCTAGGCAAGGTTTAGTTTCTATCAGGTTAGGGTAAGCTAGGTAGGTTTTGGTTAGGTTAGGCTACGTTAGGTTAGGCTAGATTAGGTTAGGTTATGTCACGTGTCATTTCGAAATGGGAACAACAAGTGTTGTTGCTGGGATGGAGCTGTCGGGCATCTGGTCCGTCAGCTGGTCGCTCAGACGACTGCTTTCAGTTCGGAAGATGTGGCCGAGAATGACAACAGAACACCCCGCAGTCACCGAGAGGAAAGAACTTGTACATTAGGTTAAGTTAGTTTTTAGTCTTTCTTTTCTTTATATTTAGGTTAAATTAGTTTTAGGTCCATACAGGTGGTGGCTTAGGTTGTAAGTTGGTGGAGCGCTATATCCGATGGGGCACCTCCCCAGGTGATGGATAAGGGGGTGCTCGCCAACACTGGAGCTTTCGCTGACTCTGGGGACTATTCGATCCAGAGGTCAGTGGGACAGTCAGCGGTGGAGAGAACCGGGGGTGTTAAATACCCGGAGTGGACCAACTAGTAGAACAAAACAACTATATAGTAGTCAGTTAGATTAGGTGCAATTTACATAAATTAATTATCGTTTAAAAATTGTGTATTATTTGATATATGATGTAGACAAAAATATTTAAGTAGATTTAGGTCCTGAACTACCCTTTAGATTTTGATATGGATAGAAATAAAATAAATAAAAATAGACACACCATTTAATTATTTGATTTTAATATGAAAAAATATAGCCTACTAATAGTTTGACCCATCTTTCGTCCAGTTAAGGAGCACCAAAACTATATCAAATTACAACCTAATTTTGGTGGTTCTTTGTTGTTCAATCCTGAACTAGCTTTGGCAATCACAACCTATATTGATAATTAATAAATTAAAATAAATTGAATATTTGAAACATCACATAACCTTTTCACAAATTGAGTGAATAAACGTAGCCAATTTACCCATTTATAACTTTATAAGCTCAAAATGTACTAATATCCCCATCCTTTTTGACTTTTTTATTCATAATAAAATTGTTCCTAGTCGAATTTATTAATTTATTTAATTTTGATTTATTTAACTTAAGTGTCAGGTTATAATCTCATTGTATTGTTTTCAATTCTTTTGACGTTTTTATTGATAGTAAAATTGTTTCTTGCTATCTTTAATAATTTATTAATCTTGACCTATTTGACGTAAAGGTGTTTGTATAATTTCAAGTTATATTAAATGTAACATAATGAATGATTTATCCTTATATTTTAATTTAATTTATCTCTTTACTACACTTCACAATGAATATCTTTAAAAGAGTATTTTGAAGGTGAATATTAAGTATTAAGAGTACTCTATTAACAGTAAACAACCTAAACATTAGGTTTTCATGTGTATTTGTGGACCCCAATTAAAGGGGGCGTTTAACAAATTTCGATGGGGTTCCAGTTAACACCAAGGAGAGTTTAAATCCCCGGACCATCACCTTTCTGCACCCATGCCCACCTCCCATTTTTCCAATTCACTCTTAGAAATTTAAAATTTTATGATTTATTAGTTTATCTAGAGTTGTCTCTCTACCTGTCTGCCAAATTTTTAATTTAAACCTTGTATAAAAAGTTTTTCTAACTATAGGCCTCCATTTCCAGAATCCCAATTTTGAATATTTTCAATCTTAGATTTTAATGGCTAAATGGGAAAATCCCGCAACCTTCCTGTCAATCAATATTTTAGCTGTACAGGATCAGGGTTTGGGGTAGTACGTTGATGAGGGAGTCAGTGAGTCACATCATTTTAAGTCCCTCGACACACTCTTAGAAGAAGAAAATTGAAAATTCCTCAAAAGGTATAATAAAACTATCGAAAAAATCTTTCCTTTTAAATTTCACGGCTCTAGATCCACTGGGTCAATAGATACAACGGTTATTGTTGAAATCTTTAATTCCTCCTTTTAGCACCCTTCCCCTCTTAAGAGCCTAATTTAAAATTTTAAGACTTATTTAGTTATCTGGAGTTGTCCTTTTACCTCTCTGCCAAATTTATATTCTCTGCGATACTTAGTAGTTATTTTTATGTTAATCCATTTTCCAATATTTTATGGAAATCCAGATAGAAATTTTATGTTTTCCGAATTTTATAGCTATTTGGAATGGTCCCTGTATCTTTTGCCACATTTTAATTCTGTATATCATCTAATATTTTCCTCGTTATGAACTCCCCCCAAATTCCTGGAACCCCATTTTTAAAGGTTCAGTTTTAATATGTTTTGGTTATATGGAGCAATTCCTCTACCTTCCGGCCAAATTTCAGTTTTCTAGCTCATCTGGAAGTGGGTCCTCTTTTTAGAACAGGTATACTTTCAGATTTATACAGGTTGTTCGGAAACCCATAACCCAAACTGCACATATAGCTTGTTTGAACCAAATGTAATACAAAATCCCTGTACACTTACATCCAGAAAGCTATGCTGCTAATACCATTAAATTTTGTTCAAAGTTTCAGCGTATATTTCCGGGAGAGCATAACTGTTCAAGCATGCATGTACAACCAGTTGCATATGAGTTAAGGCTGATAAACACATAACGATAAGCTAAGATAAGATTTGCTTTGCTAACTGTTTAGAAAAATAGTGGACCATATATTTAAATGTTGTTGGTTCCCACAGAAAGCTAAGCTAAGTTAAGCTATGCCTTGATACGCCATGCTATGTTTTTTTTTCATTTTCTGGCCGGGCAATTTTTCCATCCCCCATATTGAGCCATATTACGTTGCGCATGCGTATAACGCAACTTGGGCTCCGTGTAGAACAGACACAGTGCTGGTTTGGTGAACACCACCAAAGAAAGGTTTTCAGTTCGTTTCACGTGTATTTAAGTAAACCTATATTTAGGTTTTATATTTAATAAAAGTTTTTGTATTAAAATGGAAGCGTTAATTGAACAAGTCAAACCTCCACCTCCTAAATTTTATTCATCTTTCAAAACAGCAGAATATTTTCTTTCTCAGTACCATCACCTAAACACAAACAAGACATTTTTGAGAACGCCATCATAACTAAACTTCACTGGAGCAGACCAGAAAGAAACAGCACTGAATTCTGGAGGGAAAAGAGGGACCATGGCTTAGCTTAGCAATGAGTGTGAAACCAAATTGACAAAGTCTTAGCTGAGGACAGCACAGCACAACATAGCTTAGCCTAGCATTCTGTGTGTGCCAGCCTTAAGGCGCCCGATACTACACATCTTGATATCGGCAGAACAAACCACGATTCTAATAAACACACCGGTTCATCTAGAAATTTGAATACGTTCTGAGGATCATCATTAACAATCCTACATCACAAAAAGTGCTCGCCATTGTTGCGTGTGAGGTGCCACGCACCTAGCTCCTATGCAAACTCTTGTACATGCATGCTTAAATGGCTAAGCTCTCCCGGCGATATATGCCGAAACTATTGTGCATTCAACTAGAAGAATAGAAGAAATATCTATTACTTACCCCGTTTTACGTGCACTGCACGTCTATGAATACCCGAGATAAAGTTTAGACTAATCGCCGTGGCACGTTTCAAGACACGCCCACCAGAGTTGTATGTGTTGTGAACTTGTGGCGAAGAACTCGAGATGCAAAGAGCTCAAATTGCAAAGATATGATACTCGTCGATGTTCTTGAACAGTCCCAGATCTCTGAGAATAATGTAGAAGCAATTGTAGTTATGCGTATTTTCTTCCCGAGTGTTCAATATGTTTCCCCCAGCCTATATCCCGTTATTCAATGTGCTCTGGGCTGTTTTGCACACACACACACACATATATATATATATATAGTGCCGACAGGGCAACTTGTTGACAATCTTGGACTTGGTTATATTTGAGGAAGGAGAAGCTACGGCTCATTATAGACAAAATGTAAGATCAAAGTTCTCTTTGGTTACATAATATTTTTCTGTTTGGTAGAAATATATTTTTTATTCAACTTTTCAAAATTCTCTTTCGGCTATCACTTAAGTATTTTACGTAAAAAAGATCAGTTGTGTAATCCATTAAATTAGATATAATGTAATTGAGTTGAACTTATTGATATGGTAGCTAGTATTGATGCGGATCGATTTAGTATTTGTAAAACTATCGATACTTTAACATTACTATATAAAGTCAGTATTTAGTTTTTGTCAAAGACAATACTTTCCATGATTTTTTTTTTTTTTTTCAAAT
>CABFOW010002575.1:19289-75648 GCA_902141385.1 Timema californicum | reverse complement strand
TATTAAACTTTAAAATGCGTGGTTTATAAGATGTCGATTGATGCAAAACCATATTATAAAGGGAAACAGGCCACATGGTTGACAATCTCTACATTACATTAGAATTCCACAAAAATGCATAATAATACTAAATCTAAAAGTTAATAATTAAACAAAAAATATACACGGAAACTTTAACCCATAACCTTAAAAAAGGAATAAACAAAAGTAAAAGACTACATGTTAAATTAGAAAAGCTTCTTGAATAAAATTAAGAAAATAAGAGAAATAAAAAATTACGTCTCACGTTTCTAGGGTCCAAATAGTGAATGAACGAGACAAAAGGAAATCTTTCTGAACGGGGAATCCTGTGATTAGTTTAGCCAATCAGAGATAAGTTGGTTTTCCCCGATAACAAAAGGACCAATAATATAATTTTTGAAGACTAAGCATTTTTAAAATAAAAGATATAAAAGAAAAATTAAGGTAAAATTACATATCTAAAAAAGGTACAAAGAGATTTAATTACTTAACACATATTGAAATAATAGTTTATAAAAGATTATTAAAACTTCCGTTCTAAATCTCCATTTAGGCCGCCATGTTGTGGAACTACTAATTTAAAGTTTATCCGCTATACTTCGCCACTCATCACAACTAGGAACGTCAAGGTTGATAGATCTTAGGTCCGTTCATAATTAACAGTACAATCCGTAAGGAAAATTGTGGATTGATGTTATTGTTATTAGCAAATGTTATCATCGAGCTGAAGCCTTGTTTGACAATAATGTTGTTCTATACTTCTGGCGTTTAAAAATATAATTTCTAACATCTTTCGAAGTTGCCAGAATAATTTAACTAACTTCTCTGTTGAACGCTTCATGTTCATTACAAATATTATATCAAATTAAATTTTATATTGAATAAATATCAACATAAAACCACTTCAAGAATTCCTTAATGTTATGACTCTCCATACACTTAGGTCCTTTTATATATATATGTGCGCGATCTCTTTTTTTTAATATTGGAATTTATATATTTCTATTTGTGAGTTCTATGAGGATGACCGTTTATAAATTTACCCCCGCCACTAGTGTGAGTTGTGAGATCTGAGTTTTCAAATGTTTGATCTCAGATATTCAAAAACTGAACTCCAACCGCTCACTCCTATTGCCCAATTTATCTGCTCCTTTTTGTTTATTGTTTTTTGGGCCTCCTATTTTATTTCTTAGTTTTGTTAAGGAGTGTTCACTATGAACACAATTTAGTGGTAATAGGGTAGTTTTCTGGATGTAAGTGGATAGGGATATTGTATAATTTTGGTTCAAACAAATTGTATGTGCAGTTTAGGCCGTGAGTTTCCGATTACCCTGTATATGAAGAGATGTTAATTCTAGGGCTTAAGGAATATATGAGTGAAATTCCCGTCTAGACAAGTTGAGCGGTTTTCTAGTTCTTAGCGAAAACACAAACAATCCGCTTTATTTAATTGCGATCTAAGAGCTATAGGTATTAAAGTTTTAATTGAAGCTCTATTATATTAAATATAGAACATTCTTACTAATAAAGTTTTAGAAGATTTTTATCTGAGTTTTTATGTGCCTTTTAATAAATAGCATATAATATTGTCCAAACATTTGTCCACTGTTTATGTTGTGTAAACTAAACAAGTTCAAACAGGCTACGCCATATATTCAAACAAATATAAATATATTATTTATTGGTACACATTTTACATAGAACACTACAGTTAGAAATCCAAATTAAAATAATTGGTGTAGACAAGAAAGCTAATATTTTGGTGTTTTATATTCTTACATGTCAATGTATTACACTTTCAAGTTAACTGTACAGCCTTAAACACACGTTTATGTAAATTATTTTATTAACTATCTCACATTATTATATAAAATAAATAGTTTTGAATACATCCAGAATTATAAAGGTCAGATTTTAAAATTATTTACTATTAAAATGAGTTTGATTTACTTTCTTTAATAGATAATAAAATAGATCAATCAAATCACATTTATCTAATAATATTAAATTACACTTTAAAATTATAACATAAGCACTCCGATTAAGCTTGCTACGAACATTTTTACATATTATTTCCGGTCGTAAAAATAGTGATAGAATGTTGTAAATATTAATTGAGTGCACTTTTGTTGCGTTGTGGGTTCATTGATATTTGATACATCCTAAGTTAAACTTTCCAACATTGATTTCAAAAATTAGGAATCATATACTTAACAAATACACCAGATAAATTAAAGTATAATTTGAATACAAACTTGACTTGCAAAATAATAATTATTACTACATTGTGATCAAAGAGCTACCTTAATTATCGTCATACGAGCATTTAAAACTGCGCCCGAGTCCTGCTGGATTTTTAACAAAACATTGCTCAGCTCAAACCTACCTAACACCTGAGTTAGACTACTGATTACCGGATATTACATCTCTATCCTACTTAACACCTCAGTTAGACCACTGCTTACCGGTCATTACATCCCTATCCTACTTAACACCTCATTTGGACCACTGCTTACCGGTCATTACATCCCTATCCTACTTAACACCTCATTTGGACCACTGCTTACCGGACATTACATCTCTATCCTACTTAACACCTCTGTTAGACTACTGCTTACCAGATATTACATCTCTATCCTACTTAACAACTCAGTTAGACCACTGCTTACCGGTCATTACATCTCTCTCCTACTTAACACCTCATTTGGACCACTGCTTACCGGTCATTACATCTCTATCCTACTTAACACCTCAGTTAGATCACTGCTTACCGGTCATTACATCCCTATCCTACTTAACACCTCATTTGGACCACTGCTTACCGGTCATTTAATCTCTCTCCTACTTAACACCCCAGTTAGATCACTGCTTACCGGTCATTACATCCCTATCCTACTTAACACCTCATTTGGACCACTGCTTACCGGTCATTACATCTCTATCCTACTTAACACCTTCAGTTAGACCACTGCTTACCGGTCATTACATCCCTATCCTACTTAACACCTCATTTGGACCACTGCTTACCGGTCATTACATGCCTGTCCTACTTAACACCTCAGTTAGACCACTGCTTACCGGTCATTACATGCCTATCCTACTTAACACCTCAATTAGACCACTGCTTACCGGTCATTACATCTCTATCCTACTTAATACCTCAGTTAGACCACTGCTTACCGGTCATTACATCTCTATCCTACTTAACACCTCAGTTAGACCACGGCTTACCGGTCATTACATCTCTATCCTACTTAACACCTCAGTTAGACCCCTGCTTACCGGTCATTACATCTCTATCCTACTTAACACCTCAGTTAGACCACTGCTTACCGGTCATTACAACCCTCTCCTTCCTCACCTTGTTTGGTCTAGCATCAATGGGTTCGTGACAAATTCAAACTGTGAAGAAGGAACTCGAAGCTTCTTTGTTTTCTCCTCCTCTCGGTTATTCCAGCAACAAATGGACAGTCTGTTACTCACTATTTAAACGTAACTGACAGAATGTCCCTCTAACACTGACTCAACGAACGTTGGCAGGTTGAGCCTATCCTATGAGCAACACTCAAGAGGAGACAAGCTATTGTTTTATTTCAGGATGGACAGAGACTCTAGGCATTTTAATGGAGACATTTAATATTCCTTCAACATTATTTAAATTAAGAGATTATAATATTAATGCAACTATTGTTATAAAGAATGATATGATTCTCGAGCCCACAGAATATAAAACTTCTGTAAAAACAAGGCCTTTCTAGATTCTTTTCTAAGTTAAACCTATATTGTAGTAGTGAGATCTTCTGATATAATCTATTTCCCTGCAATATTTTTTATATAATTATATCCAACCAAATCAAAGTTTTCCCTGCATATTCTTAAATATATAGGGTATATATCACAAACAAAAACAATTTAAAAAAAATTGTTTTCTAGTAGGTACAATATTGATTTTATTTTAAATTAGAGACGAGCATGTTTAGTTTATTAATTTATGTTAAATGTTTTAAATAATGATAGATGTATTTCAATATCGATTAAACTATTGCAACAACTTTATTTGGATACCCCAATATTTGTTGTTGAGTGTAACATACTACAAAATGGATCAGATTGTTTGTTTGTTTGTAACATTGTTTAAAATGAAAATTTCCCCTCAGCGATGCACATTCCATTGTTTGGTCCCAAATAAACTCACGTCTCCCTGGCATGTGTTTGTCCTTCTTGGAGTACCTTCACATCACAGCCAACAATATCATGTGTGGCCACACATGTGAGACCGACAAGCACTTGGAGCGATGTACCAACATCACAATGAAACATTTGATGAGACTCCACTACCTGTGGTTAAGAGAGGTAGTATGACCAATACAACACGTTGAACACAATAAATGTGAGAGGGAAGAACAATCTGGACATCTCGTCTATCCGACGTGCCATCACTTTGTTCTCGAGATCTCCATCTTGGGAATCCCCGGCACAGGGCGAGTCCTCTGTCTCACACCTCTTCTGAAACCAGGGTTACAAAACATAGCACTGGCCGGATTTTCAAATATACATTTTACTATTGAGTTCTGATTTATGTTATCTATACATTTACTCTGCTTGACATGTTAAGAGTAAGTTTAGTGGTTTTCTCACATCGTATCCTAGCATGGAGATATTAACTAACACCAAAATGAAACTTCTGTTTAATTTAGTATTATTTCCCTTTATCTTGAATGCTCGAAGCCAGAATATGTTTCGTATTGGCGTTAAAATACATATTTCACCCTCCATATTGGCTTGTGTGTTCCATTCTGTTACTACTCAACATTCCTGTGACTCAGAATGATCAAAGTTTACATGTCTAAATGACTAGCTCCCTCCCTATAACTCCTTAGAAGGCTGGAGCTACCCTCTTTGCTGTGTGATGTCCTAGGTGTTTCTGGGAATATCCTTAATGTGACGGTAAATCAGAAACTCTCTGATAGCTGAGAATAAAGCTACAAACTTGGGCTTTAAAATACGATTAGGTCCACCTATAGGGTAATTGTTTCACTTTTATTTTAAAGTTTATCTAAGTTTAAAATAAGATATACAGTATTAAGATTCTAGTAAGAAGAAACTTTAGAAGGGCATGTATTCTTTAGTTGTCAACATATATATTGTACTAATATATTAATATAATTATTATATATGAATTTATAATATCTATCAAAAGTGATAATTGAAGATTCAAATACTTACTGTATTAATATATGACATTAATAAAGTAGATATTAGAACTTCAAAAGTGTTTAGTTCTGTCTGGATTTTACTGAACAATAACACTAGAGCAAGACAAAACACAATATATATTTATATATATATATATACATATAACTAAAACCAAACATAAAATAAAAAATATATAAAATAGTATTATAAATACATGTGAATAAGTTTATTTCAAAGAAGTAAAATATGAAAATATAAGAGCGGATTAGTTATTGAAGTGTGTTGGCAAATGATTGGCTGTACGAAAATAATATAAAGCTAAAATTATTGTGAAAATTATAACCTAATATTAAGTATTAATAGGCTGTTTAATGTATCTAACACATGTTCCAGTTTCCCTCTTTAAATAACCTACAGAGTTATCCCTGTCATAGGGTGGTTGTTTAGTTTTAGTGCGTATAAGTAGTATGAAACAACAGACGAGTCCTGCTCCAGACTCGATGTATTTGGAGCGGACCTCTAATTCCAACACTGTATTATAAGCACTGCTTGCAACATACCATACTGAGCGCCACTGCCGATTCCTGCTCATCGTCAGATGTCCTTGGAGTACTCTTCCCGTTCAAAGTCTCGCTCTTCTGGTTTTTCTTCCTGATTCTTCTCTTGGTTATTTCAAGATTAATTGGTTTCCGCCACATGTAGTTTACAAATGTAAATTCCAACAGGGCACAGAATACAAATGCTGTGGACATATTCAAACAGATATATTCAATCATTCAAACAGATAGATTCAATCATTCAAACAGATAGATTCAATCATTCAAACAGATAGATTCAATCATTCAAACAGATAGATTCAATCATTCCATCGAAAGAGCGTAGAGCTTATGTATAATATTATTTAATTAATTTCAAAACATAATAGTTCTAATAAATTAAGTAAACAAAATATCTCCTATGCCAATTAATTAATAAAAGTTTCTGGTTTTAAATCTAAAGCGATTTCAAGGAATACCCTTTTAAATTAAATGTATGTAAATATATATATATTTTAAATTGAATATTTAATTTAACTTCTTATTTTATGTGAATCCACTACAAATATAACTCTATACAGACAACTATAATTATGGTTGTGATATATTTGGTCTAAGTGTTCACCTGTTAACATAAATGAGTGAGTTGTGTTTAAAGCCTGACCTGTGCATGTTCCCATCCAAACATCGATAGCCTTCACATAGCTCACCTGGGGCAGACCACTCTGGATACCTGTGGGGCCCAAATAAGGCAGCCCTTGAGTGTGCACCACGCAGCATAAGCTACGGGCTCACTTAGAACAACTGTACAATATTTAGTTCATGGGGATGGAAGATGTTGTGTGCATCGGAAACTAAAACAAATCTCTCCCATTAAATGAATATCGAGTCATATGATTCTTTAACGATATATCTATATTTTACTATTTAACAAATAACAATAATTGATTACGGGTTGAATGATATTTTTTATAAATAACTGAATAGTATATTCAGCCATGGCATGGGGGGAAAAGGAATTACAGGAACATCTACAAGAATGGAATAAGGAGGGGGAAAAGTGTGGAATGAAATTTAGTATGGTAGAAAGTGAAGTAATGGTGATAACAAGGCAGATAAAAGGCCAAGAAAGGGGAGAGAACAGGGTGGAGTAGTCTTGAAAGAAGCAAAGGGTGTAGAGTAGCTTGGTAGTGTGGTTGAGGTATACGAGGGCCGCAGGGGGAGGTTTTCTACAAGGGTGTAAGGGACATACTATAAAGAGAGTGATACCAAAGAGTAAGGAAGTGCTGTACAGAAAATACTCCCTATCCATGGTAATGTGTGCATCGGAAACTTGGACTTTGGATAAAAGAGAAACAAGGAAAGTGGAGGCCAAGGGAATGAGGTTTTTGAGGAGCCTGTTACCAGAATAGATAGGATTAGGATTGAAGATGTGAGTGCAAGAGTTAGTGTGCAGGGGGTACATGAGATGGTAGAGGAAGCAAGACCGAGATGGTATGGACATGTAATGAGGATGTTGGAGTACATGAGATAGTAGAGGAAGCAAGACCGAGATGGTATGGACATGTAGTGAGGATGTTGGAGTACATGAGATAGTAGAGGAAGCAAGACTGAGATGGTATGGACATGTAATGAGGAAGGGGGAGGAGAGGATTACAGCAAGTGTGAAAGTGAAAGGAGCAGAGAGGAAGAGAGTGCAGGAGGAAGAATGGTGGAGGACAGAGTGAGATGGAGGCATTTTACTAAATAGACCCCTCCATAATTTGGAAACAGCTAGTGATGATGATGATGATTAGGCTGGAAAATCATAAATTGAAAATTAATTTAAGGTAAATATAATTACCAAATTATTTCTTATTTAAGGTTGTATATTGGGATACTCAAATATTAGCTAATAATTATATCTAAAACCCTTTAAAAGCTATAATAAATGTTTATTTCAATATATCCTTCATTTACCCTGCAAAAGGTATAGATTACCTTGTATTATTACACTATGGCTTAGCTCATAATATAAGCTCATAGTGCAATCCAGCCAGGTAAGACTACTTACCTTATAGGGTAAGAGGAGTGTATGTATACTAAATTTTTTTTCAAGTAATGAATTTTAAAATTATAATAAAACTTTTTATTTTAAAATAATAACATTCAATATGTTAGTAATGTTTAGGGCACACATTTTATTTTAAACCCATTTTTATTATATATTTATATTAATTCTACTTGTATCACTAAACACATAGAAAGCTAGGACTATATTGATACATATCTCCCCGAGTGCACCTATACTGGACAAGAAACCAAAGGTAATAATGTCCGGTTACCCGACGACTGTGAAGAGACAGCGAGCAATGTAGTGACGCCAAGCGTCGTGCGGCCAGGCACCGAGTCGACGTCCATCCAGAAAGACACCCACGATATGACCACGATAAGGATGGTGGGAAGATAGCTCTGGACCAGATGGAACCCCACAGAACGACTAAGATGAAACTCAGCCACAAGGCAGCTGTAGTTACCTAGCAATAACAAACCACGTTAGTCTCTGGTGCATGTCTTCACAAGATAGTTACCTAGCAATAACAAACCACGTTAGTCTCTGGTGCAAGTCTTCACAATATAGTTACCTAGCAATAACAAACCACGTTAGTCTCTGGTGCAAGTCTTCACAAGATAGTTACCTAGCAATAACAAACCACGTTAGTCTCTGGTGCAAGTCTTCACAAGATAGTTACCTAGCAATAACAAACCACGTTAGTCTCTGGTGCAAGTCTTCACAAGATAGTTACCCAGAGAGTGGTGGCTGGATGGATTGTGCTCTCCCTTGAGGTAGCAGGTGCTATACAAACACACAATATATTTGTACTTAACTCAAGTTGTCCCTTGTAAGCAGTGCCGTGGCGTCAATGGACTAGTAGGACTAGGCTAGTCCCCAGACATTTTCAGTTTATTTATTTTGAGTTAAGTTTTAACGGGAAATAAAAGCATAAAATAAAATCTATCTGAGTCTCAATTTGCGTCACAATACTCAACGATATTCTAGTTGTTTGTGCGCTGCCCCCACGCCCCCTTCCCTCTCTACAATGACAACACACTAACATCAGAAGCGCTGTCACAATACTCAATGATATTCCCGCTGCTTGCGCGGACCCCTTCCCCTCTCCCAACTAACATCGGAAGCGCTCGAGTCTTATCGGCTCTTACCGGGGAGAGGACTAGTTGAAGCCAGCCTAGTCCGTCTCTATAATAAGATATATGCTAACACTTGGCGTTCTGTCACAGGTAAATGTAATTTTGGTTTGCTTCTTATAAGTGGTAGTGTTGTGGTTGTTAAGCTTATGTAATTGTTCCCATTGATGAAAGAGATCTTGTGAAGTGTTAAAGTGTTCGATTGTCAATTTAGTTTGACAGTGTTTGAAAGTGTGAACTATGGAAGGGGACTCGGATTTGAAAACTGTTCCCTCACAACAAAGCTTGGGGAAGGGACCTGAGACAAGTAGCAGGGTTAGTGAAGGTAGTTCAGTGGGATGTAGCAGTGCCGATCACCTTTCTCAATGCTGTGCTCTCGACCGATTATTCGCAGTTTCGTTTGGAGCCCTCACTTTTGAAGAAAAGCAGCAAGTAATAATGAAAGGTAGGCCAACTCCAGACATTTCTGCTAAAACAAAAATGAAAGACTATACACGTCATTTCAAAACAGAATATTATACTTCTTCAAAATGGTTAACTGCATGCAAATCAAGAAACAGGCTGTATTGTTGGCCTTGTGTGTTGTTCGAAACAAATCAGGGAGTGTGGAATAATAACGGATTTTGTGATATCAGCAATTTTCACAAAGCCAAGATGCGCCATGAAAAGACTCATTCACACCTATCCGCAATAACTAAATTAAAAACTTTCGGGAAAACCAGAATAGATTTTCAACTGAGTGAGCAAAAAAGGTTAGACGTTTTAAAACATAATGCAGAGGTTGATTCAAACCGGGAACTAATGAAACGATTAATTGATGTGTGCTGTTTTTTGGCTAAGCAAGAGCTGCCATTCAGAGGTCACGACGAACGGGAAGATTCCCTTAACCGGGGAAACTACATTGAACTAATGCAGTTACTTTCTAAATACGATAGTAAATTGGATTTTCATCTCCAGAGTAGGGGAGCGTTTAAAGGAACCTCCAACAAAATTCAAAACGACATCATTGAATGTGCTGGTGATGTAATTTTGGATAAGATTAAGTCGGAAATAAATGATGCATTTTTTCTAGCAATAATGTTGGATGAAACTACGGACATTGCAAAGCTCTCTCAACTTTCGACAGTCCTTCGATATGTGAAAGATGGCCAAATATATGAAAGATTTATTGGTTTTTTAGATGTCAGCAGTGATCGCACTGCAATTATTTTAAGTGAGCATGTTTTTCGAATCCTTTCGAGTTTCAATTGTGAGCAAAAACTTGTAGCACAAGCGTATGATGGAGCCGCTACATTTTCTGGACATTTAAATGGTGTACAAACGCTTGTGAAAAAGAGGTGCCCAGGTGCACTCTTCATCCACTGTTATGCTCACAAACTCAATCTAGTTCTTTCACAGTCTGTGAATCATATAACAGAATGCAAGATATTTTTTAAGACATTGAATGGCATTCCAAATTTCTTTTCACATTCATCGAAACGCATTAACGCTCTTAATCAATCTGAGGTAAAGAAGCGGTTTCCAACAGTTGTCAGTACAAGGTGGAATTATAATTCCAGAATTGTGAACACGGTGAATGAAAATAAAACAGAACTCATACAGTTTTTTGAGAATATTGCTGAAAATCCAGATAGTTGGGATACTGATGCTTTCGTGACTGCTAAAGGGTATGCGTCATCATTGAGAGATTTCGATTTCGCCTTTCTACTGAAGGTTTTCAGCAACATTTTTTCTCTCACCGACACATTATTCAAAATTCTTCAAACCAAAACTTTCGATGTGAAATACTGCATCGATAAAGTAAAAGAGACGATTTCTCACCTCAAAATGCTAGAAACTACTTTGAAGAGACGTATAGAAAATTAGAAGATGATGACAATGTGGAAGCTCCTAAGAAGTGACGGAGAGAAGATGGCTCATTGAATACAAGAAATAAATATGTGCGTCTTTATAATGAAATTATTGACACCATGGTTGGGCAAATGGAGCTGAGGTTTCAAGATCTTAATGAGCTGCAATTTATTGAGCTGCTAGATTAAAAAAAAATTCAAAGCTTCAAATCTCGATTTCCTAAAAGTTTATTTTTGTCACTTAAGTCAAGCTATGGTAGTATTTTCAATTTTGGCAATTTTCGGAGTGAATTAGTGTCAGTTTACAGACTATCAGACTTTTCAGATAAGACTGTGACTGACATTATGAAGTTCCTGGAAGAAACAGACTTAGCAAACGAAGCGTTCCAAGAAACATATAAATTGTGTTGTTTGATATCAAGCACATCCACTGTTGTTTGAAACGTATTAAGACGACTGTGCGTAACACCCAGTGTGAGAATAGGCTCTCCACACTTTCTCTGTTGTCAGTCGAAAAAGGCTTGCTAGATGAACTGCAGAGTCAAAAATCATTCTACGACACTGTTATCGACAAATTCATTCATAAAGGTGACAGAAGGATTGCACTAATATACCAATAAAGGTAAGATTCAACTATTCATTTTTTATTTAATTGTTTAATTATTTATGTGTTTATTATTTCCATGTTTTGGTTTTATTTATTTATGTATTTGTTTGTTTATTCCATGTCTAAATATTGTGAATCGGTTGGAGGGAGATAAATTGCCTACCCTATGACCTGTAAAAGTGTATTTGCTAAGTTAACATATTGTACATTATATGGGGAGTGTTCCTCTTTGGCCCCATATTGAAAGGTGTCTTCAAACCTAGTCCTCTTTGAGAAAAGTCACCGCACGCCACTGCTTGTAAGACAACATATTAAAAACGATATGCAGTATTTATAGATGAAGCGCTTCTCAGATTAAATCCTCTCATGAAACAGTTGAAACTCTTCAGAAACAAAATATATCTCAGTTTGTAATATATATTTCCTCAAGGGAGAGTAACACGATGAGAATACTGCGCAGTCATTTCGAAACCAAATGCATCTTATTTGAAACTATTCCACGAGGTAGCTGAAAGTGGTAGTTACGTAACCCCATACGAGCAAGTTGAACCAGAGTCTCGATAGTTGAGTTGAATAAGAATGGGCACATCTAAAAATTTTAATTTCCGAGAACAGTCTGGAAAATAATAGACCTTCATATTTTTAAGTGTTAAAAGTATTTTGTATATATTTTTAAATTATGTAATACAACAAATATTTCCGTAGTTTGTTTATATATTATTAGAGTTTGAGAAGTATATCAAGTATTTAGTTTTTCTACTATGGATTGTTGTGCTATGAAGCCACGCATGGCTCATCCCATGCAAGAGGACGGTCATCTATCCACTCCTTGGAGCATATCGGACCTGTGGACACTCTACTCTACAAAAACTATATATTTTAACTAAATATATACTGTGTCAAATTTTGTTCGTAGCTCTGGGTAAACCAAAGTGCCAATAAAATATATAATACCCCCCTGGTGCACATTGAAGATAATGATTGTTAGAACTAATAGAAACAAAATAAAATGCCAGCTGAGAGCCTTAATATTACCAGTCACCATTGATGATTATATTGTACAAGTGTTCATTTGAAATAATATAATAGCCTCATTATTCACTTAAGGCGGTCGGCTCAGTCAGAGAGAAAGTTCTAATCGCTGTCAGGCCCCACAGCTTAAAATATAATGATCTGTGTTTTCTGGAAATACTTTTCTATTCTGTCTATGCTTATACTTCCTTTCGCCCCTTAACTACTACCACACTTTGCCATGCCGATAAAAATGAGAGTAAAGAAAGCCACGAAACTTCTTATCCCAAGGTCAAGAGGATATCTCGTTGCTAGTTCTCACATTTCTTCTCTCGTTCAGTTGTAAGACTATAAACAAATTATATTTATAAAGGTATATCTAGAGTTGTCTTTCATCAAGCCTAGCCTCGTAGTTCCGAAATAATCTTCATAACTCTCTGAAAATGAGCTAATATCATCTCCCAACACATTTGTTTGTATTAATAAAACTCAAAACGTAGGGTTATTAAGTAAAAAGTGCCCTGTAAAATCTTTCAACTTAATTTTGGTGGAACTATATTTTGAAATAACGCATCGTAAGATTATATATTGCGTTAGAGTTGAACACCCGCGCGTCAATTTATCACTATAGATGCGGGCCTCTTAATATTAATATAGTTTAATTTTTTAATTTTTAGCACTGCGTCTATTATGAGACATGGAATAAATGAGCATCAAGGTTTTCCTAAGAGAATCATGTTTCACCAAAATATGCATCCAGAATTAGATTATGTAACTCCCATTTAAGATAACATTTACTTTTTGTGTTTTTTATTTTTAGGTTCTTTCATCTGCCTTTGCAACAATCAAACTGTTTACCATATCAAATTATTTTGTTTCTATCAATTTATCAGGCTTGAGTCTCCCCTATCCACTTTTCATTCATTTACCGGACCCCTATTTTGGATTTCCAAACCTCTCAACTTTTATCTGGGGTGATCATTTTAACATTTTGTTAAATTTAAATTTTCTTACAAACTGAAAGGTAGATTTTCTAATAGTTTTGGAAACATGTCAAACTACTGCCCTTTCCCCAACCCATTTAGGTTCCCACATTCCCATTTTGATTTATTTGGTTATATGATTAGGTTAGTTTATGGGCCTGCCTGATTTCAATTTTCAACCTCACCTAAGATATTGTTCTACGTTGATTCATCAAGTTCGAGCTCTTATATTTCACCTTTTCCAAATTCCAATCCCATCTATTCAGAGATAAGTCGGTTATCTGGGAAAGTATATTTAATCGCATGCAACATTTCGATCTTATTCCAAAAATAATTTTTTTCTACTGGATTTGAAAATTTTGAGACCCAATTTCTTGGAACCAATTTTTAAATTTAAAATGTTCAGTAATTGATGATTTTTTATTATTTGGGGCAGTTGTACTAACAGTTTACAAGTGTTTAATTTTTTTACCCCATTTAGAAACAATTTTTATATAAGTTTTTAAAATTATTAGTTTTCCTTAAACCCAGATCTTATTTATAAAATGTATCATACTTTTCTAGTTATTTTCGAAATTATTACTTTATAAAAAAATAAAATATCTTGTTTTTTGTTTTGAAAGTGTCTTTTCATTCACCATTTTACCACCCACACACCCAACATACCATTTTGTAATTTCAAATTTTAATAGCTATGTGCGCTTGGTGCTGTGGAAGGCATGGAATAGTAAAGCCGGGAAAGAGATTAAGATTGGGATGTGGGTTGCCAGGAGGTTATCTAGGACAGGGACGCTACAGTCAATGATAGATGAAGAAAGTAGGTTTGGCTTGGATATAGTGGCGATACAAAAGGCTAGGGGGTCAGAAAATGGTAGGGTAGAATCAGGTGAATACACATTTATTTATGGAGGAACGGACACACATAATTTAGGCACAGGATTTCTAATCCACAGATGGAGTATGGCAGCTTTCAATAACTATAGGATGTCAAGTATAGTGGTAGCAAGGAGGTTGAATTTAACGTTCATCTTACAGAAGACAAAGATGACTTAATAAAGGATAGTTTTGATGAGGAGCTAGAACACCTGTATGACCAAATCTCGACCTTTCACATGAAAATTGTGTTAGGTGACTTTAATGCAAAGATCAAGAAGGAAGAATTATTTAGACCTACAAAAGAAAAATAAATCTTCCCTACGTCTGTATTGAAAATGGAATAAGCTTTGCAAATTTCGCCACATCAAAGAGCATTATTATTAAAAGTACTTGCTTCAAGCATAAGGATGTTAATAAATACGCTTGTACCTCACCAGATGGGAGTACATATAATCAAATAGATAACTTGCTGATTGACAAACGACATCATAAAAGTTTACTGGATGTCAGGTTATACAGAGACACAGATTGCGATTCAGACCACTACTTGGTAGTAGCGAAACTGTCAGTAACAAATAGTGGAAATCAGGCAGGCAGGCAAGCTAGATAGATGCGATGTAGAGAAACTGTCAGAGGGAGAGTGTAGGAATACATATCAAATTGAAATTTCAAATCTGTTTGCTGCCCTATAATGCTCATACGAAAGTGAAGAAAACACGCATCCAGAGAAACAGTGGGGAAGTGTCGGGAATAATATTAGAGATTCAGTGAAGCGTAGTGTAGGTCTCTGTAATAAGAGTAAAAAGAAGTCATGATTTGACATTTATCATTGCAAAACGGAACGCCAGAGCCACATTTAGAAACAAAAATAGAGTATTTAAACGGTAAAGTTAGCGAGATAGAACCAAATAGCTAACATAAGAATATAATGTAACTTTATTTAGGTACTAACGGACAAAGGAAACGTTACCAGGCACGAGCCAGTTTAGTTAAAGACGAGAAAGATGATCTGATGGCAGATAAGTGCGATGTTTTGAGCAGATGGGACGACGTCTTCAGTCAAACTTTGAATGTTCACGAAGGATCCGATTTAGGTGAGGATATCGAGATCCATACTGCTGTGCCACTAGTCCCACTACTCATAAAGACTCAGCGATAAATTCAACACCATCAGAGTTATTAAGGAAGGGGCTGAAATTCTAATAATAGAACTCATAAACTTTTATGTTCTATATAGAAACTTGAAGTATTGCCACAAGAATGGAAGAAAGGTATTATGATACTCATTTTCAAAAAGGTGAATAAAACAGAGTGTAATAACTAGAGAGATATTTCACTGCTACCAACACGTGACAACTTTTTAATGAGAGTGACGCCAAATGCAGAGGAAATAGTTGGGGATCATCAGTGTGGATTTCGACCAAATATAATAACAACGGATGAGATTTGTACTGTGCGGCAAATATAAGAAAAAGTGGGAATTCAACATAGAATTAAAAAAATTCTATGATTCAGTTAAATGGAGAAAAATATGACTTTTAGTTAAGTTTGGGAAACCCAAAAAACTGGTCAATCTTATTGAGGTAAGTTTGAGAGATACACGTGGGTACGGGTTGGATGTCACTTATCAGATGATTTCAAAATACATAATGTGTTGAAACAAGGAAATGACCTGTCTCCCCTTATCACTAATCTAGCATTATAGTATGCTGTTAGGTTAATGCAAGGCTTGACAATAAACAAGGAAATGACCTGTCTCTCCTTCTCTCTAATCTAGCCTTATAGTATGCTATTAGGTTAATGCAAGGCTTGACAATAAACAAGGAAATGACCTGTCTCCCCTTCTCTCTAATCTAGCCTTATAGTATGCTATTAGGTTAATGCAAGGCTTGACAATAAACAAGGAAATGACCTGTCTCCCCTTCTCTCTAATCTAGCCTTATAGTATGCTATTAGGTTAATGCAAGGCTTGACAATAAACAAGGAAATGACCTGTCTCCCCTTCTCTCTAATCTAGCCTTATAGTATGCTATTAGGTTAATGCAAGGCTTGACAATAAACAAGGAAATGACCTGTCTCCCCTTCTCTCTAATCTAGCCTTATAGTATGCTATTAGGTTAATGCAAGGCTTGACAATAAACAAGGAAATGACCTGTCTCCCCTTCTCTCTAATCTAGCCTTATAGTATGCTATTAGGTTAATGCAAGGCTTGACAATAAACAAGGAAATGACCTGTCTCCCCTTCTCTCTAATCTAGCCTTATAGTATGCTATTAGGTTAATGCAAGGCTTGACAATAAACAAGGAAATGACCTGTCTCCCCTTCTCTCTAATCTAGCCTTATAGTATGCTATTAGGTTAATGCAAGGCTTGACAATAAACAAGGAAATGACCTGTCTCCCCTTCTCTCTAATCTAGCCTTATAGTATGCTATTAGGTTAATGCAAGGCTTGACAATAAACAAGGAAATGACCTGTCTCCCCTTCTCTCTAATCTAGCCTTATAGTATGCTATTAGGTTAATGCAAGGCTTGACAATAAACAAGGAAATGACCTGTCTCCCCTTCTCTCTAATCCAGCCTTATAGTATGCTATTAGGTTAATGCAAGGCTTGACAATAAACAAGGAAATGACCTGTCTCCCCTACTCTCTAATCCAGGCTTATAGTATGCTATTAGGTTAATGCAAGGCTTGACAATAAACAAGGAAATGACCTATCTCCTTTTCTCTCTAATCTAGCCTTATAGTATGCTATTAGGTTAATGCAAGGCTTGACAATAAACAAGGAAATGACCTGTCTTCCCTTATCACTAATCTAGCCTTATAGTATGCTATTAGGTTAATGCAAGGCTGACAGTAAACAAGGAAATGACCTGTCTTCCCTTCTCTCTAATCTAGCCTTATAGTATGCTATTAGGTTAATGCAAGGCTTGGCAATAAGCATTTCACCGGAGCTCTTGGGGTATGAGGATCTTTAGATTTGTTAGGTAACATTAAGGAAGTCGTTCAAGAAATGCAGACATTGTACTAGGGGCTAATAAGGAGGCAGGTTTATAAGTGAACGCCGGAAAGAATAAGTATATGATAACACAGATTGAGGACGACAATTTAGATATTACAGCAAACAAAATATCATTTAATAGGGTTAATGAAGTCAAATATTTAGGAGCAATTTTAACTAGCGATAACAATATTTGATTGGATATGAGGAAAGGAATACAGTCGGAAAATGCTTGTTACTACTCGGTCAGTAAGTTGTTACCGTCTTGTCTGCTGTAAAAAAATGTAAAACTCAGAATATAAAAAGCCAGTTGTTTTCTATGGGTGCAAAACATATCCTCATATGTTAAACGATGAAAAGAAATTCACGGTGTTAGAAAATAAGGTGCTTTAGAATATGTTTGGTCCAAAAATGTATGAAGATAGTGGGGAGGGGAGGATACCACATAATGATGAGCTGCATACACTGTATCCACCAGACATTGTTAGAATAGTAGAATATCGCACATTACGATGGGAAGTGCGAATGAGAGTATCTAGAACCGCGTTCAAGGTATTGACTAGCAAACCCAACGGGAAAAGACCACTTGAAGACACAGATCCAGATGGGAGGGTAACGTTTGGATAGACCTGAGAGAGATAGGGTGTAGTGAGATAGACTGGATAGAGGTAGCTCAATATAGGGAAAGGTGGCGTACTTTTGTGAATCAACTTTTGAATTCCTAATGCCATAAAGTAAGTTCTTTTGGTGTGGTCTCTTTATTATCGTGCCAAATCTAACTTTTTACCTCACTAATAGATTTTATTAATTTAATTTTGGAAATTTCCAGGCCTGATCATTTCATGGACCTCCGTTCTGTAATTTGAATGTGCAATCTCGTATGGTAATTTGGATTTAATACTTAATATTTAGTAAAATATTTCAATTTTATACGATCCTATACATATCAAAAAGGTTTTTTTAATTTTGGAAATTTGAAGGAAACCCTTTTCCATATTAGGGTCCTTCAGTATATTTAGCGCCACGTCTTACTACCCGTTTGGTTTATAAGCCTCCTTCTTCCTTATATTTAGGAATGTTCGGCTCTTTATTACGGTTTAGGGTGATCTTACATCTAGAGAATAGATTTAGATCCTCTACCACACTGATAGGCAGCATTTTCTTTTAATTTTGACCATTTGTAGATCCTCTTTCCTCCTCATTCCCCATACCCTTTTTTGACCATACCCATTTATAAATCTAAAATATTTAATATTAATTTTGTTAGTATTGGAACGTTCCATATAAATTCCTAGCAAATTTAATTTTATACCTCAACGTAAACATTTTTTCTAAATATATGCCTCCCCACCCTTAATTTCCATTTAGGTACCAATTGAGGGTCAGTTGAATTGAATTTCGAAAAACGCTTGACGGTATCTTGTTTACTGGCACTGAAAACTCCCAGATATAAAATTTATTTAAAATTAAACCAGAAACAACAATTTTCGAAATTTCATATATCATTTAGTTATTTATTTAGGGTCAGCTGACTAAAATTTTGATACAATCTACAACATGGGTATGTTTAGCAGTGTTGTAAGCCTCTGGAAATTGAATTTCAGCGTGATTGAACATACTTGATTTTATGGCCCATAAGTTAATATGGAGAATTTTTTGCGTCACAGATTCGAACCCTTTTCGAATTTTTCAAGTTTAAGATTTTTCACATCATTCTCAGATACCCATAAAACATGCCGAATTTTAATCTTCTAGTTTACCGAGAATTACGCACAAAACCTTTGGAAGAAAAAACCACCATGACATGGATTTTATACTATAGATAACAAGAGATTTGGAGCACGAATGTTGAATACAAGACAAAGTATATTTAAGAAAATATTAATATCAAACTCTGAAGTATAACACTTAAATTAAAAGCTCACCAATCTGGAAAGACTCCTGGCAATCTGAAGAGGAGATCTTAACAATTTCAAACTGAGGCATGCGCAGTCCTTTCCCCATTAAAACCGGATTTTTGGTCTTCCATTCAAGACTGAGTTCCTCAGTTGTCTTCGAAACTAAAAGATAAACATTAGGTTTTTATCTTTGTTGAAAATCTTAGAATAAAGAGACATGTACCCATGCTTTCAAAGGTTTCCACTATTTCTACCACACAATTTTCTAAGGTAAGTAAATAATATTTTCTTTTAAGTGCTGGTATTATGACTTCTGTATAAATATTAATCTGGCAGATACATATTTCTATCTGGTCGATAAGTTAAAATTGCGTCATATGACTGCCAGATGGTATTAATCTGCCAGATAAAATGTATTTATCCATAATATTTTTATCGGGAGAATTAAGTAACTGATAACTTTTATCGGAATGTTAAAATAGTTGTTGCCATAGTGATGCGTTGTTTATCATGAGATATCGCCAATCAGAATCTGTTTTTAGGTTATAATCTTGGTTCATGTGAATAGTAAGCAAAGGCCCGGGCTCTAACTATATAAAGTTATAACATTTAATTCACACTTTTATATGAACTGTCAAGCTATTTGTAGAGCTATATTTATATAAGAACAAATTATCAAAATGTGAGTACAATAAATGAAATTGTGTAAACGTTGTACCAAACTATTGCCCACATTTTGGCAGACACCGAAATTAGTACTTGCAAGACATATTAGCTTCTGCGCCCACGTGACGCCATTTGTTTCCTCGCACTCGTTTATCCTCTATTATTAAACAAATTTTGAGCATTGTAGGTACCAGCTAGGTTGTACGCATGCGCACACCAGTAAAAACAGTACCAACCTTGCGTTTTCTACATAAAAATATATTTATCCTTCAGATAAATTCAGTTCATAATACGCTTAAAATATTAAAGTTGCTGATAACTTTTATCTGGTCGCTAACTTTAACCTCCCGACAGCAATATTTATCTATCAGTCATAAGACCGGCCCTAAGCAAAAGTATATTTATTGTTAAACAATATTAATTTTATTAAAATACTCACAACTTGCTACCTCCATGGTACAAACTTGAGTGTCCAGAGGAAATTTGGACAAGTCCATCATACATGAAAACGTTAGCTTCAACCTGAAACAACCTCGCAGAGTAAGTCATATATTACTCGTATTTTATGAACAACGATATTTTTTATATTTTAACTTGCACCGTGTCTAACCCTCAGGGATATCCGCATATCCTTTATGAAGGGGCGAGGTAGATTAATGCAGAGCGTAGATTAAATGTACCCTCATTTGCTTAACATGATATTGGTAAACATTATAGGAGAAGCCCATCGGTATACTCAGCCAGGATTCAAACTTACGCCTTTTCTCCATCACTCAAAACAAACACGTACGATTAATTTAAATGACACTTAGAGACGGGAATCAAACAAAACTGTTTGTTGACTTAATAATAGCATTTATAATTAATTTGAACCAAGAATATAATAAATGCTACTAATTAAACGATGAAAGTTAGTTAGCTATTTTTGTACTAATCATTAATTTGTTTAGTTTATTTTCTCGTCTAAGTTGTTGAAATATTTGTGTATGTTTTGTTTTTACACACATATACGGTAATTAGTTTAAGATATTGATTTTTTTATTGCTGAAATGTTTGTTTAAATATTGCATATAATAAATAATTGGATATATATAATCATAGAGTTAAATTGGAGGAAATTATATTTTAAACTACAAAATAGTATGAATTTAATTGATTTTGTTTATTTATAATTAATATTCTTAATATAATATATGTTTTTGCTAAGATGATACATTTTAAATTTTATTCACATATTATGTAAAAATTAGTATATAAATAATAATTAGTTATTGTAAATCCTTATCTAATTTGTTATACATATTATATAGATCTATTTTATAAATAATAATAGTAATAATATTTTTGAATTAATGTTTATTTAGAATGTAGAAGAAATTACATATTTGATTTTATATTACAATCTCGAAATACTCGAGGTGCAGTTTGTGGTGGGTTAAGAGCATTTAATCCTTTAAAATAATAAATGGTTAATTTAGACTCTGATTCTAAAAATTTCTTTGTTAAAATATTAACCAACAACCTTCTATAGTAATTGCTATAGAATCACCATGTTCTCCGTAGATGTGAACTGAATTTAATTCCATACTTCAAATGGTGACTAGTTCCGACTACAACAGGACCAGCTTTGGACTTATTCAACTAAAAGTATAGTCAATTCTGAACAAACACAATATCATCTTGCACTTGCGCTCTGCGCCCCGTTGCTATGATGGGATCTTCCCCCTCCTTGGAACGGCAATACAAAAATGTGAGGGGAAGGGTGATTTTACCTTCCACGTCCCTATGCTTTTCTGCAGGTTTGATCGTATGAACTGGGATGTTCTACTAACCTGGATCGTAATCATCGTCTTGACCTCTCCTGGAGAAGGGACGCTCTATGAAAGATAAACTCCATATATAGTTTAACCGTCATGATGGTATGTGTGGTCTCGCCACCTCGGCGCAACTAGGTTGCACAATGTAATACTACGTTTTATTCTGCTAGAACTATGTTTAGCTCGTCTATTATTGTTAGGATGTAGGTTTTAAGTACTTCCCCTTTTGAAAAACCTTTTATGAGCTGTGACAAGCCAATTTAACTATGTTTTCTTCTTGATACTCTAAACTAGATTTAACTCATCTAATATTGTTAAGATGTAGGTCGTAGCTATTTATCGTTCGGAGTAGCCTTATATGGGCTGCAATATGTCAATTTGGCTATGTTTTATTCTGTTAGGAAGTTCTATTAGCTATGATTAGCCCGACTAATATTGTAAGGATGTAGGGTACAATTATTTATCATTCAGAGATACATTTTATAGTCAGCTACCTGTATATTTAACTATGTTGGTTTTAAAACTTAATAACTCTGTTTAGAGAGACGTAGCTACGATACTTGTTGTTAGAGTGCAGTGTGTGTATCAGTATAGTCATACTGAGTTGATAACCGTTTTATCACTGAGAAATGAAATTGTGGTGCAAGTACCAATAAGCTTCATGAGCTCCGTGAGAACATTTATTGTAGCTTATATTCAGGTTTTCTTTGTAGAAACATTGATAGGAGAAGGTTTAAGGCAGTTATAAATGGCAGTTAAGTTCATATGAACATGGCTATAATTGTCAATTATTATCAACTATTCTTATTTACATTTGCACAGCTTCTGTATGGACTCTAACTGTGGGATCTTCCCCTATCGCTCTTGTTGAAAAACATGTCAGTTTAATGAGAGTTTTGCTTCCTTTTGCCCTTGTCTGGGTAGATGATGTAATAAGTTACCGGGATCTGTCCTGTGCCCCAGTATGTTTGAATATGTGTCACTTTGTGGGCTTTGTTCCCAGCGATGTTGTATTGTTAGTTAAGTCTTTCCTAGCAAGGATTGGACCTCTTAATCACCTCTTTGAATGTCTTTAAAGCCCCAAAGAGCTATATTGGTTTTGGCCGGTGTTAATGTGATGGTAATCACATCTGAATGCAGAAATCACGCGGTAACAAAATACTGTTTTGTTGCAATGGTTTATCATAAAACTGATTACTGGAAGTCCTAGCTATAAAGTGAGAAATTTACTCTCTTTTAAATATTCTGTTAATTCTCTTAGCTGTCTTAATCGTTGTGATGTCACAATCCACTTCACCTGTATAAAGGGACTAGTACCAATTATTGTATTTTTGTGTAACAGACAAAAAGATAATAATATTCATGACATAACTTTGTATTGTACTCTGAATCCTTGATAAAATTAAACTTGGTGACCTGGTGTTCTAGGGGTAAGGTGTCAGACTTCTATGCTGGCGTCTGGGGTTCAATCCTCGGTCCCGGCAAAGATTTATCTGATTACCAAACCCTTTATTCACCTTTAACAAGACATCTTGTGAATGTGAGCAATGCCAGGTCTCCACCGTGGTTCGGATTCCACGTTAAACTGTAGGTCCTTCATTTCATCTCACAGTCACCCTACCATTACACATTAGCGTAAGTGCGTATAACCCGAACGGGTAGTAAGACACGGTGCTAATAATAAAAATAATAATAATAATAACATTAAACTTGCATTTATTTAACCCACTGCGTATGTTCTGGAATAATACTCACCAATTAACTAATAGGGTTTAATAAATAGGGAGAAGCGTTCAAGTTCTTTGAACATGGGTAAACAATTTTGTACTTTGACTTGGGTAATTGTTTTTTATGCATGGCTAAACATAAATTGAGTGTCAGATTTGTTTCTCAAACTAAAATTTATATTAGCTGGTCCATAGCACGAGATATTTTAATTGACATTAAATCGGAGTTAACAAAGAGATAACAACAAATGTTAGATCTTAAATACATAGAGTACATAGTGAACAAGTGGTTGTAGTATTTAAAATAAAATAGCGTTGAGAAATGAATTAATAAAAAATATTAGTAGTTTATTATGTTGTGTGTGTGTGCGCATTAGGTAATCAAAGGCCAACCAATGTAGAGTTAATTTCAGTACGTTAGTTTTAATTTGATAAATACATTTTTAGGCTGTAATAAACCATTTGAAATTTAGTTGTTTATTAATATGGTGAAGGCCATGTGAATTTAAAGCTATTATTATTAGCACCTCGTCTTACTACCCGTTAGGGCTCTACGCACTTACGCTAATGTGTAATGGTAGGGTGATTGTGAGATGAAATGGAGGACCTACAGTTTAACGTGGAATCCGAACCACGGTGGTAGGCCTGGCATTCCTCACATTCACAAGATGTCTTGTCAGAGGTGAAGGAAGGGTTTGGTAATCAGATAAATTATTGTCGGGACCTAGGATTGAACCCCGGCCGCCAGCATGGAAGTCTGACACCTTACCCCTAGACCACCAGGTCAACTACAATTTAATACTAATATATAATTATATATATATTATATGGTTTGTGCTAAATTTTTCACCAAACTATATATAATAATAAAGGTTGTTCGATTGAAATATTTAACCTATCAGTTTAATCTTAAACTGTGGATTATTGTGATTATATATTTAAAATAAGATAACTTCATCAATTATTTTATTTGCAATGTCTAACAGATTAACATCCATATGTTATATTAATAATGGATAAATAGATTAATGACAGTATTGATTAAGTAGGGTTTATATAAATATTAACACAACATGAATAATAATACAAATAACACTCCTAAATCATATTAAAATATCAAATATTCCATTAATATATTTTTTAACAAGTTTGATATACCTGTATTTATAGTTCAAAGTATTTGTATAAATAGTTTACCATTTACCTGAGCATATAAAGAATTTCTCCATCAGGGTTGATGCGAACTAGTACATTGGGCACTGTGACGTATTGGAACTCGGCGTGCTTAGCGTTCGGAAAATAAACTTCCGGCTTCCAAATGGCTTTAACAAGGTTGGGATCATTCAGATCTAAAGCTTCGGTGATTTCTGAGTGTTTGAGACGTTCGTCCTGCCATTTCTGTCTCAAATAGAGGTCCACCTCGTAGTCCTACAACAAGAGACAGTAACAAGTACTAAGTACCGATACACTTCTGTCTCAGATAGAGGTCCACCTCGTAGTCCTACAACAAGAGACAGTAACAAGTACTAAGTACTGATACACTTCTGTCTCAGATAGAGGTCCACCTTGTAGTCCTACAACAAGAGACAGTAACAAGTACTAAGTACTGATACACTTCTGTCTCAGATAGAGGTCCACCTTGTAGTCCTACAACAAGAGACAGTAACAAGTACTAAGTACTGATACACTTCTGTCTCAGATAGAGGTCCACCTCGTAGTCCTACAACAAGAGACAGTAACAAGTACTAAGTACTGATACACTTCTGTCTCAGATAGAGGTCCACCTCGTAGTCCTACAACAAGAGACAGTAACAAGTACTAAGTACTGATACACTTCTGTCTCAGATAGAGGTCCACCTCGTAGTCCTACAACAAGAGACAGTAACAAGTACTAAGTACTGATACACTTCTGTCTCAGATAGAGGTCCACCTCGTAGTCCTACAACAAGAGACAGTAACAAGTACTAAGTACTGATACACTTCTGTCTCAGATAGAGGTCCACCTCGTAGTCCTACAACAAGAGACAGTAACAAGTACTAAGTACTGATACACTTCTGTCTCAGATAGAGGTCCACCTCGTAGTCCTACAACAAGAGACAGTAACAAGTACTAAGTACTGATACACTTCTGTCTCAGATAGAGGTCCACCTCGTAGTCCTACAACAAGAGACAGTAACAAGTACTAAGTACTGATACACTTCTGTCTCAGATAGAGGTCCACCTCGTAGTCCTACAACAAGAGACAGTAACAAGTACTAAGTACTGATACACTTCTGTCTCAGATAGAGGTCCACCTCGTAGTCCTACAACAAGAGACAGTAACAAGTACTAAGTACTGATACACTTCTGTCTCAGATAGAGGTCCACCTCGTAGTCCTACAACAAGAGACAGTAACAAGTACTAAGTACTGATACACTTCTGTCTCAGATAGAGGTCCACCTCGTAGTCCTACAACAAGAGACAGTAACAAGTACTAAGTACTGATACACTTCTGTCTCAGATAGAGGTCCACCTCGTAGTCCTACAACAAGAGACAATAACAAGTACTAAGTACTGATACACTTCTGTCTCAGATAGAGGTCCACCTCGTAGTACTATAACAAGAGACAGTAACAGGTACTAAGTACCGATACACTTTAGTCTCAGATAGAGGTCCACCTTGTAGTCCTACAACAAGAGACAGTAACAAGTACTAAGTACTGATACACTTCTGTCTCAGATAGAGGTCCACCTCGTATTACTATAACAAGATACAGTAACAAGTACTAAGTACTGATAACCAGACAACAAGAGACAACGACAATTAGTAAGTAATAAGCATAAATATCTAAACATTATAACAAGTGCATTTATTTGTACTTATATTAAGTATTTTCAAAGATAATATATTTAGTAATATCTCTGAGCTAATACCTTGTACAGCTAAATAAACTCACTAAGGCATACAAGCTGTGGCTTTAGATTCTTTCCGGTAACTTCATTTTTTTGGTATTATTAATTAAAATTTTAGTTAAATATAAGTGAAAGTGTAATTTTATTATTATATTATAATTCCTACATACTATTATTATATTATAATTCCTACATACGTACACTTGAAAGTAACGCGATATCAATGAAATTGTGCCTGAGACCTTCCCCATTATTAAGACACTTATTGTCAGGAAGAACGGATTTCTTACGAAAGACAGAGCAAATTTAATTACATTCATTTCACGAACCTCTTCATTCCACTCTGCTTACTTTCGTTTGACTCTTTGAATTGCGTTAATTCAAATATGCTCCACAAAATTTCAATTTTGTAATTTTGACAACAATGAAATTTGGTCATACTACTACTACCTATTATATTTCAAAGGTACACCTCATATAAGTTCCTTAAAAGTGAAACTAATTCTTTTATATCCGATAAATATCTACAATGTAATTATTAAATACAATTTTTGTACTTTTTGTAATATGGTTTGCTACGGTTTGCAGTTAAGGTATCATCTAGATTGTTTTTAGTATTCTACACAGTAAATATATTAATACATTAAATACAATGTAGATATATAATTCACCTGGTCACGTGAATTACACCGATAGTTTTGGTATTGAGCACCACTGAACTACCAACGATACTCATTCAATCCTCCCTAATTGTTTGGACCTAAGTTAACAATGTTTATCCTTCCTATAAACATATATGTTAAGATATATATTAATTTTTTTTTATTGTATAACAATGTAGCCATAGCTTATACTAGCAATAGGTTTTCATAAATATAATAGGCCATGCTGTTAACGTATAATTTTTGATATCGTTAACACCATTACAATTTATTTTCATTCAAAATAATTCGTAATTTATAAAATCAGTTTGGCCAGAAAATTTAATAAATCTCCTTTTTTCGCTATAGTTTCAAACTTGAATTAAAATATGATTTGTTTTTAAAGTGAGATAATATTAAAAAAAAATAACGATATTGTTTTTTTGCTAATGTAGACCATTGCTTTTCAAGAACGGATAATTGTTTAAAGCCTTTTCTGGAGCCTTTGTTTTGAAATAAAGCTATTGATGGGATTATATCTTCTTCTGGGAAGTTATCCAGATACGTGATATTAAACCAGATGATGGACAACATATAACAGTTCAAGTAACTGAGAAGTATGCTGACAAAAATGTCTACTACACCAATGACATTATGTTGAGGATTGCCAGGGCAAACAAAACTTTCAACAAGAAGTGGTTACTGCTGACCACCAAGTTGAATTTGGAGCTGAAGAAGAAACTGATGAAATACAACATTAGGAGCAAAAACTTGGACTCTTAAGAAGATAGAAAGAATAATTGGTGAGCTTTGAAATGTTTTGAAGGAGAAGGCCTGAGAATATCAGGAGGACAGACAGGGTGACAAATGAAAAAGTCCTAAGAAGAGTGGGTGAGAATATCAGGACAGACAGGGTGACAAATGAACAAGTCCTAAGAAGAGTGGGTGAGAATATGAGGAGGACAAACAGGGTGACAAATGAACAAGTCCTAAGAAGAGTGGGTGAGAATATGAGGAGGAAATACAGGGTGACAAATGAACAAGTCCTAAGAAGAGTGTGTGAGAAGATCAGTAGGACAGACAGGGTGACAAATAAAAAAGTCCTAAGAAGAGTGGGTGAGAATATCAGGACAGACAGGGTGACAAATGAACAAGTCCTAAGAAGAGTGGGTGAGAATATGAGGAGGACAGACAGGGGGACAAATGAACAAGTCCTAAGAAGAGTGGGTGAGAATATCTGGAGGACAGACAAGGTGACAAATGAACAAGTCCTAAGAAGAGTGGGTGAGAAGATCAGGAGGACAGACAGGGTGACAAATGAACAAGTCCTAAGATAAATGAACAAGTCCTAAGAATAGTGGGTGAGAAGATCAGGAGGAAATACAGGGTGACAAATGAACAAGTCCTAAGAAGAGTGTGTGAGAAGATCATGAGGACAGACAGGGGGACGAATGAACAAGTCCTAAGAAGAGTGGGTGAGAAGATCAGGAGGACAGGCAGGGGGACGAATGAACAAGTCCTAAGAAGAGTGGGTGAGAAGATCAGGAGGATATACAGGGTGACAAATGAACAAGTCCTAAGAAGAGTGGGTGAGAATATCAGGAGTACAGACAGGGGGACGAATGAACAAGTACTAAGAAGAGTGGGCGAGAAGGGAACCATTTTGGACGTGATTCTTTGGTACAGAGAAAATTGGATCGGACACATCTTTAAGAGGAACTGTCTTCTGCACGACGTCATAGAAGGAAAGGTTGAGAGAAAAGGATCTTAGGAAGGAGTATGCAAATACTAACTTAGTTGAATGAGAGCAGAAAATGCTGCGTGTTCAAGGAGGAGGCAGAGGACAGGGTGCATGGGCAGTTTAAATTCACCGACAAAAGGAATGGACCTGTCTTAAAACAGAATACCTAACAATTAATAATAATAATAATAATGTTAATAAACTAAGATAATTTTTTAACAACACACATTTTCTTTAAATAATTTGAACTATATTCTTTAAGTGTACACATCCAAAAGTAGAAAATTCCCTTTGAATGAAAAAAATAGATAATTACATATACTTATTTGATATGGATCTGTATCTGATTACACTGTAGTTCTAGCTCTTGAGTTCTGGCCTGTCTCTCACATGGTACATTGATGTCTTGAAAGCTATTAATGTTATTTTATTAACGGGTGGGTATTTCTCCGGGGATTTGTCAATGTTATGTTTCTAAATAAGAAAGAAAGCTACGCTAGAGTGAGTGTAGCCTTACAAACCAATTCCACTAATCCTGGGAAGAGAGGAACGATTGAACCAAAAGGGTAAAATTTGATTTTTGAATGGATTGCTAGCAATACACTGGATTTTAGTCGAACTTTTGAGGTTGATACCATTGACACTAGATTCCCGTCTGAGATAATAATTCAAATATGATGAGTCTTTACCTTTTGTAATTTATATCTAGGGATAGTGTAATCGATAACAACTGAATCGAAAATTATAATCAAATAATTTGAGTTTGATTTCTGCAAATTTGGCTACGTGTTTGGTTTGAAATTGATTTTATTATACGGTATATGGTATATTTGTGGGCACTTTGAATACCTTCTATACATTATAGTTGAAATAATTAATTTTTAGAAAATTTTTCCATATATTTTGACATTTTGATACCATTTGGGCAAAGCTCAATTTTGAAACTATTTAAAAGAAAGGATGGCACAATCATATTTTCATGTTGTATGGATTGTTCAATAATTGTTGTATTGAGTTATTTTAGATCCTTTATTTAAATTTTTTAACATTTTGTTTAACTGATTGTTTTTAAAATCATCCAAAGTAACTTAGAGAGGTGTAGAAAAATAAACATGGTTTGATCCATTCAATGTATGGACGCCAGGCCGCCCAAACACAAACTAAACAACATTTGGACCAAACGGTAAGTAGCTAGAGCCATATTACCGTTAGGGTTATCTCTATAAGGGCACAACTTATACTTAACCAGCGAGGCGTCAGGGTGGGCAGGATAAGCTCAGCAATCCCAAAAGGTTTTGAAAAAGGAGATAAATCATCCCCTTACATAAAACAGATGTAAAATTGAAAAACTAGTGGTCAATTTTTAACGCACGGTGATATGTTAACAAGCACGCAAAGCGAATGTGTCAGTTCATTTTGGAAAGATAAGCTGATACCTTTCCGCCTAACGCAGCCGAAGAATCAGTCCTGCGGTAAGCAATGGAGGGTAATTCGCGCGGAACTGTTCATCTCGGCCACTGAACGTGACCAGTAGGCCGGCTATCCCTGACTCGTGATCGTTACATTACGAGTGTTTATAAAAGGTTTATTTCAGTGTTGATTAGTTTAGTTTTGTGATTGTAGCTTGAATTTTAATATTTTATTAAGTTGTTTTAAAATTAGTATCATTATATCTTTGAATAATGTTTTAGGGTTTTAGGCCAGTTCAAGAGTCAGACTTGATACGCCTTTAGTGCTACACTATAATAAATACGAGACGACAACTACCTATAACAGAGTGGAATGGGCCAGTTTTATGTGCGAGACTGGCCCATTCCATTGGGGTTTAGTTAGATGTCGTCTCGTATTTATTATAGCGCCGCACTTTAGGCGTACTAGGCCTGACTATTGAACCAGCCCTTAAAGCATGTACCGTAGAAAAAAAAGGGAGAAACTGTAAACATCAACAAAGACTCTTTCGGTTCAGTTGACTTTTTTGCTAAGTAATTCTACTGAGGCTTTGTAATTTGAACGAAAAGTGCAATTAAAAGGAAAAAGAAAGGCCAAAATTAGATATTTCACAGAAGGTATAGCAAAAAAATACAAAAACATGTTACTCACTTCCCCATCCTTGTTTATGTCTCTTACCTAATACGTCAGTGAATCTTGTATAAAAAAGCGACCCCTCTCTTCCCATTTTATATTCTATTTTAACGATTCTTCGGATGATAGCATAGAAGTTATTATAATTATTATTATTATTATTATTATTAGCACCGCGTCTTACTAACCGTTCGGGTTATACACACTTACGCTAATGTGAAATAGTAGGGTGATTGTGAGATGAAATGAAGGACCTACAATTTAACGTGGAATCCGAACCACGGTGGAGGCCTGGCATTCCTCACATTAACAAGATGTCTTATCAGAGGTGAAGGAAGGGTTTGGTAATCAGATAAATCTTTGCCGGGACCGAGGGTTGAACCCCGGCCGCCAGCATAGAAGTCTGACATCTTACCCCTAGACCGCCAGGTCACCTACATTATAGAAGTTAAACGAGGACAATTGAACTAAATCAGCGGTGATTACGATGTTTGAGGTATCGGTCTCTCCTTCTCGCCACAGATGAAGTAAAGTCTGCCACTATGATAATTTAATCTAGTAATCTTTGATAGGATCTTCGTGATATGTTTTACTATCACCATAAGACATAGTTTTAAATGTCAGAGTTCTGACTAGTTTTTTCTATGTCCATAAGATGAGGTTTTGAATGTTAAAGTTTCTGATTTGTTTTTATATATCCATAATACATAGTCTTGAATACCTAGGCAATACCTAGACACCCAATATATATGGCCAGGTTCAGGCTAGGCTAAATCTTTAGATCAAATAATGGTGGAAATCAGGTTATCTATATCTTTGTTCCATGATATAGTTGGGTCTTTGACTGATACCAGTCTCTAATATTTCTATTGTTGTACCTTTGTACGGTGTTCAGCTCGACTTGTGTTGATATTTATATATACTACTGAATGAAAAGGCAGTAGTAGACCGGTGCAGGTTGACTACAGGAGAACGTTGGCACGCCGGTTGCGGTTCCCTAACGGAGTACAGGAGTCACACAGGGGGCGTATCTATCAACCATCTTTTGTCTTCGTTGGTGGCAGTGAGAATGATGAAGCCTACATAGTATAACGACGAATTTTGTGTTTATTGTACTTGGGAGTAAATTTCCTCTCTCGTACATACTCCTTTGGGTTTGAGTTTCCCCTGTTGCCATTACCTCCCTACTTGCCAATAGAGTCATCGACCAGTAGAGGAAGTTTTTGGCTGATTTGTTATGCGAGTTACAGGTTGTTTTCACAGACCCTTATCCTCGTTGCATGAACTTAGCATTACATGACTTGGCACCTTTGATTTATTTGTAAGATACACGTTTTTGGTTTGTTTGTAACCCGACTCAGGATGTCCACATTGACAGAAGCGTCAAGCTAGGTCACCTGCGAAAGGGCTGTATTTTTTTGCGAGTTACAGGCAGCCTTTGCTAGCCCTTATACTCATGGAATGATAGTGAGAAATGGATGATTTTATTTGATGATTGATGTAATGATTATGAGGTTGTGAATGTTAACGTTTTACCTTTTACCGTTACCGTTTTACCTTGTTACCATTTACCTTGTTACTTTTTACCTTACCATTTATTTTATCGTGTTACCTCTTTACTCTATCCTTGGCCGTTTATATGGTCTTTCTTCCTGCGGGTCTTAGTAACCTAGTGTCCTTATAATGGGGTTTTCATAGCTTACTACTTGTTCATAAAACCTGTTTTTTTTTTCATGGAAGAGTTCAGCGAGTGTCTTGCTTTTTATCATTGTGTGTAGATGCTCGATTCTTGTCCATATATCCACACCAGTTATAGTCCTGAGTATTTTATTTTGGGTTGTTTGGAGTATACTGAAATGGGTCTTAGCTGCATAGCCCCATACTACGCAGCCGTAAAGTATGATCGGTTGTATCGCGCATTTGTAGATCGTAAGTTTTGTTTGTCGACTTAGTTGATTACCTTTAAGAAGCGGGTAAAGTTGAATGAAAACCGCCTTTGCCTTCCTATTGGTTTCAGTGGTGTGTTTTGCCCATGTTAGCTTCTTGTTTATATGTATCCCTAAGTATTTTGTGTCAGTCTTGAATGGTATTTCTTCTTGGTATATCGTAAAGTTTTCCGGTGATATCTGTCTTCTTCTAGATACGACTACTGCTGTTGATTTGATTGCATTTACTCTGATTCTCCATTTGGAGAGCCAGAATTCAAAAGTCTTTAGGTATTATTGAATTGTTATAAGAGGCGTAATAGATGTTCCTTTCCCTGGTGTATATCAAAGTATCGTCGGCAAAAAGTCTTATAGTCATTCTCGGTTTGGTTGGGACGTCTGACACATAGATATTATACAAGAAGGGAGCCAGCACCGACCCTTGCGGTACTCCCGCCTCTGCTTGTACTCTTTCCGATAGGGTGCCTTCGACAGATACTTGAAATTGTATATTATTAAGGTAGTTGTAAATCAGATGTATATCGCCACGTGGGAAGTTATAGTTTTTCATTTTTTGGATAAGGCCGAGACGCTTTCTCCACGTTCAAGAAATATGGCTATTAAATATTCACGGTTGTTGAAGGAGTCAGTGGCGTCTTCAGTGAAGTTCAGTAATGGGTGGATGGTTGAATGTTGTCTTTTGAAGCCAAATTGAAGGTCCGGAATTATCTTGTGTTCTTGTGTGTGTATTTTTAGTCTTTTTAGTATCAGTATTTCAAATAGTTTACCTGTCGTGTTTAATAGACTAATAGGGCGCCTATTTTGAGGGTAGATGACGTTTTTTCCAGGTTTTGGAATAGTTACCACCTTAGCCTCTTTCAAGATATTAGGGAAATATGCAATTTTAAGGGCTGCGTTGAAAATCAGTGTAAGGTGGTCTATTGCTGTTTCGGGTATGTTTTTTATCATTTCGTTTTTTACTGCGTCTAGTCCTGTGGCCTTGTTCTGTTTTAGCTGTATGGTAGTGGCTTGGATCTCTCGTTTTGTGACGGGGGCTGGTGTCTCTGTTATGGGTCTTTGTACGAAGTTTTTGACTGATCTGGTGACTTCTCTGTTGAAATTTTCGGCTTGTATGGGATTAGGCTTAAGTTGATCTTATAGAGTTAGTGCTATTGCTTTTGCTTTGTCCCCGCTGTTGTAAGCCATTCCAAGTTGCCCATGGATGGCTGGCGTGTTGGATCTTTTTGAAGTCCCTTTAAGTACTTTGGTGAGGGTCCAGGTTTTCTGCAGGCTGGTGGCTGTGTCAGTAACAAATGTATTAAAGTGGTTTTTCTTGATTTGGTTGACTGTTCTTTTTACTATTGCCTTGAGTCTGTTGTATCTGATGCGTTCGTTAGGAGTTCTTAGTCTCTGCCGGTCCCTACGGGCTTCTCTCTTAAGGGCTAGCAAATAGCTTATTTCAGGGTGGTCGATTTTGAATTCATGTTGTTTTGGGATGTCGTAGTGTTGAGCTTGTAGGGTTCTTGCAGGGTTGTAAATAAGTCTATGGCTGCGTAGATGTCCTGCTCAGTATGTATGTCTATGTTCCTTGGTAGGGCTTCTTGTAGGTCCAATTTGTATTTATTCCAGTCGGTCATGCTTATTTTTGGTTTGCGCCAGTTGGTTTGATGTTCAAGGTTGACTTCCCATTCGCATAGTAGTGGGTTATGGTCTGAGTCAAGCTCTTGAAGTACTGTTATCGAGTCTGGTGTTATTTTTAGGTTGGTTAGAATTATGTCTATTATGTCTGGTATATGGAGATAGTTTCCGGGATAGTAGGTGGGTGTATCTGGTGCTAGTATGTTGTAGTCTGTTTAGTTCGAGTGCTCCTCCAGTATACGTTCATTGGTGTTTGTCATTCGACTATTACATAATGCATTTTTACTGTTTAAGTCGCCGCCTATGAAGAAGTTGTCGGCTGACGTGACATTATCTAGGTCTTGTTTTAGTAGCCTCTTGGACAGTGGGTTGTAAGTGGCCACGAAGTTGATATGGCCGGATTTGGTGTTTATTGTAACCGTTGTGACCTCGAGGTTTTGTGAGTCATAGTTGTCTGCTTCATAGTGTGGTATTTTTTGTTTTACAAGAACAGCTGTAGCCCCTCCCCTTCCATGTTCTCTGTCCGTCCGGGTATATACTGTATCCTACGATGTTCAGTCGTTTGTTAGCTTGTAGGTGAGTTTCACAGATGAGGGCCAGGTCAATACCATAGGTGCTTATTAACTGTTCAAGTTCGTGTTTCTGGTTCAGAATTCCATTGGAATTCCAGATTAGGATCCTTAGATGTTTTTTTTTCAAAGTATTTTTATTCATCATCTCCACTGAGGAAAAAGTCCGTGGCTGCTTCTAGTAGTATCATTAGTTTGGATGTTTAGTCTTCAGCCTGTTTAATTTTTGTGAGATATGGTCTGAAATGTTTTATAAGTCCGCATGATGTTGATCTCTTTTAGTATGTTTATTATCTCCTTGAAGTCAAACGGGGTGGTTTTCTCGTGTTCCTTTGTTTGATGTACAACGTCACTTCTATTGATTAAGGTATCCATGTAGCTTGGTGGTGTCATGTTAAAACGGGTAGGTACCACTGGTTTATTGTGTAGTAAAGGAAAGTCCTTGTCGTTTGTAGACAGCTTTTGTGTATGAGTGAAGAGTTTTGGTTGTCTTTGTTCTATTTTTTTTCGACTAATTTTTGGTACTCTGGACACTTAGAGTAATCTGCCGTCTGTTTTCCTCCGAAATTAACACAGATTGCTGGAGTAGTTGTGTCTTTCTTTGGGCATTCGGTGGTCAAGTGGGGTATCAAGCACTTGGCACACCGAGGCTTGTTTGAACAGTTATTTTTTGAGTGACCAAATTTTTGGCATATACGACATTGGAGAATATAATTCTGAGATTGTATGTAGTGCTCTATTCTCACTAGAGTGTTGTTAATGTATGACTCTTGGAACAGCTGGAAATTCTTATCAGTTCTTGTCAGGGTACATACAAAAATCGGTAGAAGTTTGACCTGGTCGTGTGGACTGTTTTCGTGTTGTGTGTGCGATGTAAACTGCCGCACGTCTGTTGGTGAGTACCCCAATAGTTGAAGTTCTTCTCTAATTTCTTGTGGTAACATATTTGGGGGAAGACCTTTTATTACTACTTTGAGGGGTTTGTCCCTTGGCAAGATGTATGTGTGATATTCCTGGCCAGTCTTTTGTAGCGTGGTTTGCAAAGCTTTGAAGTCCTCTAGGGTGTTGGTGTGAATTTTTTGGCCGTATTTGATGTAGACAATTTTAAATGTCCCTACCATGGTTGCTTTCATTGTTTTAACAATATTAGAGTAGTTGGCCGTCCCTGATATTACTATCGGGGGTAATTTCGGTTTGAACTCTTGGGTATCTGCGGTGTTTGCCTGGGATTTAGTGTTCGGTAAGTCCAGTGTTTCCAAATTTTCCTCGTTGTCTGATAAGTCTGGAATTTGTTGGTCACCCTGATTGCCTTTGGTGGCTTGTCTTCCTTGTTCTTTAATATAACTTTTCTTTTAAGTATCGTTGCTGCAACAAACTCATTGTCAGATCCCATCTCTTCGTCTGTTAGGTCTGTCTTCACGTCAATATCTCTAGAAGAATCTTGAGTTATTTGTCTTTTTTGGTGAGCCCTCATATGGCCAGGGTTTTTGTCCATTTTTTCCTCTGTTGTTGGCTCTGAGAAGGGCCGAAAACACTTTAAGGAATTATTACTAAAACCTCTTTTAGTCTGTCAATTTGGTCTCAGAAGTATATGTAATCAAAGTTTGGTCTATTTTTGTAGAATGCTTACCGTCTCTGCGGTTGTGCTCGCTGGAATCTGATGTGTAAGATCAGCACTGGCTTCGGAAGCCCGAGCTCCTCGGCAGTAATGTCCGGTCGGACGACCCTTGTTTCGCGGTAGATGTCACGAGATTTACGAGCGAAAATATCACAAAAACGTTCGATATCGATACGATCTCTTTGATGACTGTCTAGATCTCGATCGCCGATGTCGATGACTCTCAATCCATACTCCTTTGTAGAACTGTACAACCCTTATGTCTAGTTTTTACTGTATAGTATTCTTAAATAGTACTGTTTAGTCGTTACTTTTAGCTATCAAGTGACATGAATTTGTTGGAGATGACACTGCTAGGTTAGTCTGAAAAACAAACATGGCGACGGGGCACATTGAAACAATACATCAGGGGCATGTTGGCACTCTGTGCCAAGGTGCCCCTTAACCTGGTAAGATGCTTTTTTATATTTTACTAGTTTGTTTATATAACCAATCTGAAAATAAATTTTAACAACAATAATACACAGCTAGCTTCGTAATTTATTTTTACTTTATTTGCTAATATATAAAATAGATAACTAAGTTTAAAAAAACAGTCTTTATAACATTTTCTACAGATATCACGATGGTGCACACATCCAAGAAGAAGACTACCAGGGGTGAAGTACCTGCCGAATTAATGAAAGCAGCTGTACTTGCAGTGAAAGTAGAACATCGTTCTATTAGAGGAGCTGCATAAGATTTTGGCGTACCGTTCAGAACACTGAATAGATACTTCGTGAAGTACCACCCAGCAGCACCACAGCCTGTGGCAGCACAACCAGAGCCTGTGGCATCAGCACCGCAGCCTGTGGAAGATACACCGACATCTTTACCCTTGGCACGATTTAGCTATGCCAAACCATGGAAGGTAAGCAAAATCATTGTATTTATTCAGTTATTAATTTATTTATATAACTTCACTTTCGTATAGGCTGAACTAATTTCTGTCGGCTTCTTATATGCAGGTGTTTGAGCCTGAACAAGAGAAGCTGCTCGTAGAATGCATGATGAAGGCTTAAGATATTTATTTCGGCCTGACACCAAGGGAAGTCAGGAGATTTATATACACCTATGTGGTTCCAGATTCCTTGACTGAGCGTGAAACGGCAGGCCCTGATTGGTTTACCTCTTTTCTGAAGAGAGATAAAAAGCTCTCGATCAGATCGCAACAAGTCTATCTCGTGCAACCAGCTTTAATCGAAACAACAATGCTTTGTTTTTGGCAATCTTACAGCTGTTTTCAAAATATCGAATGTTGCCCCTTCTGATATATGAAATGTAGATGAAACAGGTATTACTACAGTGCAAAATACGAACAGAATAGTGGCACGTCAGGGCTTCAGTCAGATAGGAAATATGACGTCAGGAGAAAGAGGAGCTCTAGTTACTTTAGCCGTGGCAGTTAATGCTGTGGGAAATAGTATTCCAGAATATTTCATTTTACCAAGAGTGAGATTTCAACCACAATTCATTCATGATGGGCCATTAGGTATTGGAGGCGATGCTCACCCCTCGGAGTGGATGACAAGAGATCAGTTTCAATAAATATGCCAGACATTTTGTTTCTCACGTGCGGTGCTATCCTGAGCATACCTATCTGCTACTTATTGAGAATTATGACTTCCACCTTTCAGCACAAGTCCTAGACTACTTTAAAGAAAATGTATTTTATCACCCCCTCCCCGCCCCATAGCAGCTACAAACTGCAACCCCTGGATCGATCCGCTTTTTGCCTTTAAAAAAGTATGTTAACAGCACTCGTGATGCGTGGATGACCACATCCGACATTCCCGGTATCGTAGCTTCCAATCTTCCTTTAGACCCAACACCTATGAATATTACATCCGGGTTTAGAGTCACTGGAATATTCCCTTTGAACCCAGATGTATTTACTGATGCTGACTTCGTGCCATCCTATGTCACAGACAGACCTGACCCTACTGCCACAAACACAGATGGCCCCTCTCGTTCATCTACATCCACTTACTCTCCTCTCCCATCTACATCTGCTCAAACCTTTTAACCTTCCCCAGAGGTGATGAGGCCATTGGAGAAAGTGGGTCCAAGAAAAGAAACTGTCAGAGGGCAAAATAAGAGGAAATAAGCCATTTTGACTGATACAACGATAAAGATGGCTTTGTCTGAGGAACAGGAGATCATGAAAAGAAAGAAAGAGCATCGTTTAAACGCTAACATATCAATGAAAAACTTTTCCCTTCTGGTGACTTTAAAATCGGCAAATGCAGGCCAAAGATACTTTCCCCATTTAGTCTGTGAATGAAGATGAGGAAAGCCTTTGTATAGCAACTCCAAACGTGGTGAAGATTGGGTAGAGGGCACCACGTGTGATAGGTGGGAGCACGAAGACTGCATCACATGTAGGATATTTCAAATGAGCAAGGTTGTTGTATATTAATACGTATTTAATTTCTAATAATAAATAGGCTGTTGTATGACATATGAGTGTTAGTTTTTTAACATCATACTGGATTTAAAATGCTGTGTTAACTTTACCCGGTAACGGGGCAATTTAGCATAGGTGACTTTACTTCCCTTACATCGATTTTATAAATATATAAGAGTGTGCCCACCTGCCCCGGTCTACCATACTAATGAGGAATAGACCGGCCATAGTATCTTTATAGCCTAGATTCCTGGTATCTCGCCATTAACTATTTGTAAGCCTATAGTTCCTCTTCTATGAACTTGACCTTTGTAACTCGTAACTCAACATGGAGTTAGCTCATGCTAGCTGTCTCATTAAACTACCAACGTTGTAACTCTTTAAGCAATCAGATATTGTTAACTATAATTTCTTTAGATGCTTATTAGGTTAGTCTAGTAGCCGCAAGGCTGGAGTGGCACTATGTATGGTTGTTTAACCTTAAATTAATATTTTCTTCCTATTTAAACTGCCGTTGTGTTAAGGCAGACACACCTTAGTTGTAGAATGTGGGTTAGTTCTACTTTAACGAGTTACGCCCTTTATAATATAAACACAACCATACTTGGCACGGTTGCTGGACTAACCTAGGTGCTTCAACCTAACGCTCCCAATCGGAGCAACAATGTCTAACGTAACAGATGTAAACAATGGAACGTTTTGTGTATGATCTCGTCAAAACATTTGTATTACTTTCTACTTGTTTGAATTTAAAAAAGCTGATTTGTTAGACTTATATCTCTCTCTTATGTTTGACCCTTCCCGTCCTTCACTAAATATATTTGTAACTGTATTCATCACTTCTTCTATCAGACAGGAGAGGTGGTGATACATCTGCTATGTATAAACATTGACTAAAAAGATTATGACTCAACTTTTGTCATCAATTATTTATTTAGTATATTGATAAGACCATATTTCTACTTGTCTATTATTCGTAAATAATGAAAGGGATATCTTAAAGTCTAGCTAATAATTTAGACCTATCTATCCTCTTTCAAAGCTCAAGCTGACCTTTATTATCTAAGTACTAAAAGAAGAATGAATATATCATCAAAGTGGATAGCTTCTTTTGTGAATTCTCATTACAATTTGACAAAGATACACATTTTCCTTTCCCTCCTGTGCAGTCGATTGGATCGTCGTTCTAAAAAGTGGCTCTTTGAAGCTGTGCTAAGTATATGCATTTCATCATGTTTCGCGTGTTGCCTAGTTCCCCTCGCACCATTTGACACAAGGATATTCTTTGAAGTTTCAACGTGCTCACACGCGTTGACGCAAGTGATTTATCGACAAAACGGTGTCCTTACATCACATAGCACTCCTCATATGGAGAGTGGAAATAAATATTTGGTGCATTTTATTTAATGGTTCATCCAAGAAAAAATCTAGTTATGCCTTCGTTCCTAAAAATGACTATTTAAATGCAATTAAATATTTTAACATTAATTGAAATAAGACAGATAGGAGAAAATACAATAAACTTGTATTAATTAACAACACACTAAAGCTTGATTTTCACATTCGCTGAAAATATAGAGCAAAATATACTTGAGTAGCGCAGAAATTCACACACCAGTAGAAACTTAAGTTGTCTTTTCAACACAAATAAGAAACCATTGAACACTGACTGACATTGTTTATTATCTAATAAATAAACATGTCTTTAAGATTAATACCACGATGGATGTTATCAGATTATTATATTGTGTCATCAAACAAATCAAAGCTGAATTATAACGACACATGAGTTTTCATTTAAGGAGGTATATCTTATTATTTAATTTAGTTTACTTAAGGGTGCAAATATAAAAACAGATTTCCTCGAAAACATCTCTAACGATTTTTATTAAAATTTGAATCTATGTACAGTGAAACATTACAAACCAATTGACCCATTACATATTTTTCGGGAAAATAACTTAGAGAGTACACAGGCAAGTATATTTAATTGTTTTTGTATAATTTCTCCACAACTATTTGACATATGAGATAACTGATCTTCGATTTAGGACTATTAAAAATAATAAATACACTCTGTGAACATTTAATAAGGGTAATTTACTAAAAACCTATATTTAAAATGTTTATTACAAACTATAATACACTATATGAGAAAGTTTCGCGTATTGTGTATTGCCAATTATTCCCCAAATATGTAACAAAGTTTATTTATTCGTTTCACTTATTATATGATCAAACTTATGAATGAATTTCATTGTCAATGGAATAAGTCCTTTTTTGTACTAATTTTGTTGACCACATCATGGCTACCACGGCAACTGCTAATGATTACCCTGGTAGTGGACCAACCAACTGACGCTGCGTGTAGACACGAGCAGTTCAATAACTGATTATGTGATAGCTTTTCCCTTTACTCACCTTTATCGGTAAGTAAAAAATGATATTACATAACATAATAATACCTTTAGTGTGAGTATTTATATAAAGGGCAGTCTAGGGCACATATAAGACCTTATGTACATCTATATATTTCTTCTAAGAGGCAATACAAAAGGGGCTCTCTGACTATGCAACATGGTGATACCATTAAACATGAAAACCTTATGTATCAAACGTAATTCGGATTGCATCTTGGCCCCTGCCACCAACAACACCAATACATTCTATTTAAAATTAAAAAAACATATTTTTATTATTTTTATTTCTAGCCACACATCTAGACTACATAGTGATAATTTATTCGGGAGTGATGTAATGTAATTTTATTTTTTACCTCCACATCAGTTGCTTACCTAACGTCTCTACCCTAACGTTAACTCACTCATTACTACCCATCTTCTATTCTTCCTTTCCCTAATCGTTCAAGATGTTAAGTTAACTTCAATTTACATTCCAAGCAAATGGTGGTATGATCCACCCACCTAATACACCTTTCCCTAAAACTCTCAGGCTATTATACAAAGCACCCTAACCTATAAATTTGAATTCCACTCTCCAACTCCATCATAATACCCTCGCTCTTCCACCACCAGCATCCTTCTTTTACCCCCTGACCTCGCCCCACCAAGAACACATAATTTCAAATTACCCACTTAAATTCCAACACAATCATTCTTATCCCTAACATGTGACTGATGACTCGACAACGATTTAAAGTTATATGACCCACGGCTTGATGACGTCCTGAAGCTAGAAAACTCGATCTTGTAAAGTTGAATTACACTTTACACAATCCTAGCCCTTACCTTTAATACACGTTATAGTTTAAGCTCAAAACGCCAACTTTCTATCTGTCCTCTTCCTTCTTTACGAATACCAAAACTATTATTTTAATCATACGCATACGAATGTATTTAACACTCTATATTAAATGGGGATCTTTAAGTCTTTTATCAACTTCCTAGATCTTCTTGTATTAGTTCTAAATATCCTTGATTTCATAGAAAGACTTAACTTTACAAAGTTATGAGAATAATCCCAAGAACCTTAAGTACCTAGCTCAGTATGCTAGCGAAAATACCCTTTATTTAACCGGTAGCTAATAAAACTTTGTATGAACCTAGGTACACAAAGATTACTCTCTTTAATGTTGATAAGTGAAAGTCTAATGGATAAGAGTACCATCCTACTATACTTAGAGCATTTATATGTGGCTTGTTGCATATTGATGTTTTATGTAAAACGTTAATAACATCTATACTACAGTGGTTACGAACGTTGACAGGTGGTCAACATTGCTAATCATAAATAAAATATACTTTATCTCTTCTCCTAATGATGGTGCAGAACCGATACACCTCCTACGTCTTGTAGGAAGACTGTGATTGATATACTCAAGTTTAAACTCTCATGCTTCAAGAGATACAGGTGTGATGTTGATCTCCTAGCCCGCACCTTCTTCCCTACATCTTCATACCCTCGCCATAAAAATTTCCTTCACCCCTCACATTCCAACCCGTTCATGATTCTACACCCTTACCTTGACCCATCACTTATAGTCCATGCCCCATGTAGCTGTAACGATGTTCCTAACGCCAACAACATCTAACACCAACCACCCTGTAATATGGAGCTTCAACACTCACTAAGTTTGGCGTGGGTCCTCTCCGTCAGATGGGACGCTAACATACACCACCAAGACATCCTCTCCCGCGACCTGAACGAGTTAGACTGAAGCGAGACACTAGTCAACGCCTCGCTCGTCATCGATGCCCGGCCACTATGAAACTAGAACTCAACTTGACCAAGAGTATTTCCTGTTCCAGCCCGAGGATGTTCTCCAGTCTCCGAGAAATCACTGGGCTGTCCGCTAAACTTCCAGAGCGCTAGTCTCCTCCCTTCATTTTGTTCTGTGTATCCTCCCTCATTTCTCCCCTTTCTGAGAATACGTTGGGACTATTTTGTTCTATAAAATGGCTAGTGAGAGTTGAAGTGACACTCATTGTACCACTGGCTTAGACAAGGTGAGGGCGCCGGTGTAATACTAATTCTTGGGAAATATTCCTCAACATTCTTTTTCGGTCTAAATTATGGGGAGGGAACACGTATTCAAAATTACCTTTTGGTGTTATTAAAAATCTCTGGATGGGTTCTCTAAATTGGTTTTAAAGCGGTCGAACCGCTAATTTATTATGTTAGTCTGCAGGGAGAAATCCTGGTTAACTTGAGTACTGTTTGGGTACTAGTGGCGCGCCCTTATCTTAAACGTTAGGTTACTATGCGGTTACCTTGGCATTTTCTAGGGGTATTGGAAATTATATACTCTCATACTAGTTACGAAGATTGTTTCGTATCCAATTATTTATGGTAGTTTTTTTTTATGAAAAGATGTATGAATGTTACGGCAGGTGGCGTAACTCCTTCTAGCCATTGGAATTAATCTGTAATGTTAAAATGGGCATTGATACTTAGGGTCTGGGTTCAACGGCTATCTTTGACGTCTATCTGGTATATATTTAACCTCTATCATATTCGTGTTTTTTTAGTATCTAGTGTTAATATTTGTAGGCTCTCTATTTTTTTTACATAGTGTCGGACGTCTGTAGCGTCTTTGTATATTGTTAACTAAACATCAGCCATCTTTGCTATTTAAATAATTCGCGCCTTTTTGGCGGTCTGTTTAAATTTAAATCCCACGGCTTTCAGCCCAACTATTTCCCCTGAGAGGGATGCAAATATTATAAATGTTTGTGGCGACTGAGTTAATGTTTTGCCGCAATGATCATAGGCTCTTGATGCCTGTGTTCAGCGATTGTTTGTACCTGCTCTACCTTTGTTATTTTACCAAATTGTAATAAAATATTATCTTCTCTTGTGAACCCATGGTTGTTATTTCACATGCACCCTTCCTAGTGGTGGGCGTCACATAGCTATGTGTTAAAAACCTTTTTCATCGGGATTTATACTGTTAATATGAAGTGGCTGGGGGTACACCCTCAACCTGAACCATTATTCCACCTTATTTCTATGTCACTCTTTAGTGTAACGCCATTGGTAGATCTTGAACCATAGTTGTACCATTTAAGATACGCTCAACCTGGTTGATTCCGGCCCAGTCATACCTGTCTAGAAAATCTTCCTTGTCTAGCCATAGGCAAGGCCATTTAAGTTAAAAAATATCACACCTTAGTGGTTTGCTTCTAGAACGTACCCTAGCATAATTACATCATGAGTATAACTGTTAGTGACTGTAACCACTCGAGGTATAATAAATAATATTTTGGTTCCTAACTTGATAAAACATAGAGAATACCATAACACGTCAACGTATAAACGCTACAATAGTTCAAGTGGGGATTTTCACTATGGTCTAAGTATCGGAACCAAAGTGGAACTGAGAGGTTCACACCCATGTTGTTTCCATCATGGAGAAACTTAGTACTCTCATAGGTCTAGTTATTAAGTGCTATGCCATGATTGTCTTTGGCCACCCAGAGTCATACCTTGCATGTGTCATTTTAAAGTACCTAGATATATTCTTGGTAGGAAGAGAGTGCCTACATGGGGAGCCTTCAAAATAAAGTATATTCTATGATAATGGTTAAATGTGTCTCAATATGGAGTAGGGTCAGTGACTGTAACCATAGTATACACATTTACGTTACGCGTTGCACCTTAAATCAGTATACCAAGATGATCGAGGTCTCTACATACTGATATTAATATTGTAAGAATTTTAATTATGTAAATTTATATTTTATTTAGCTATAATTTATTATTAGGTGAATATTTATTTTGTTTCATACTACTTTTAATTAATTCTAATTAATTGTATTTTGTCGAAGGAAGCACCCATAATGGCCGCACTATGCTTGGAGGAAAGAAATGGACCTCATCAGTGGGGTGAGGGGAGAGAGAAAAGAAGACTCGAGGTTTTGATTTTGTTTGGGAGTTTTGGTTTTTTCGGGATATTGTAGAAAAAAATATAGAGAAGGAAATAAAACTACAAGACGGGGGTTAGTGAAAGCAAAATGAAAAAGAAAGTATCTTTTTGAAGAAAGTTTAGTAGGAATACCTTTACAACCAAAGGATTGATGGTTCGTAATATAGCAGCAGACCACGGCTAATACATGTGAGTTATTCAGATACAGTAACTGTCTCCAAAACAGAAGCTACCACCAGACTACATAACAATCTGTTTGTAAGAAAAATTTACTCAAGAGCGTAACTTTACTGTTTTGGCCAGTATAATGACTTCGATAAATGCAATAACTTTATTCTATATTTATTATTCTTATTAATCATTGGCTAACCTCATTGAGGAAACTGACTGTAATGTATATAGATTTAAGGAGTTCAAATTGTTTAGTAAGTAAGTTTTAGTCTAATAAGTCAGATTAATCAATAAGGGTACATTTTTGTCCAACATGATCCAGAGGTCCTGAGAGAGAGAGAGAGAGAGTCCCTGCTCAAATTGTCTGTACTATTATTGTTATAATATATATTTTTTTAACCCCCAGATATTAAATGGTTCTTGTTGCAAATTGTCAAAGCTTGATTGTGAACCCAAATATAATAAACATTGAGTTAAATTTTAATATACAAATTTACAGTGGCTTAAATAGAGTGGCTTTCAATTGAAATTAAATTTACAATATAGGTATTATTTCTCAATTAAATATCTAATAATTCATAGTTATAATAGGTTATCTTAGTAACATATATGCTTAATATAGAGACATGCATCATATTTGAAAATCCTTCATCTGTTAGAGACAGGTATCATATTAGATCATAACACCTTAACCAAAAATAAATTGTAGGCTCTAATCATAAGTTATTTCAAACTTATCTCAATAGTGCCAACGTGGAGTTACTTTTAGGCTTATGGAGTTGTGCATCGTGTTTTAAGTTCAGCTGGTACAGTATTGAAAGGCTACTCACTTCATACACGTGATGGATGGAAAATAATTGACTACCATCGTTCAACAAACATTACCTTCAAGAGTAAGTTAGTATTTAAATATGTTTAATTTAAACACAGAGTAGATTGAAATAGTTAGGGGATTGAAGTATATTTTAACTGGTAGAATTTATGTACGATCACCAGCTATGATCTATGAAAGCGTTTGCATATTCAGTGAAAACACGACTTTATATAAGATTATTCTGATTGGAGGTACGAACTACCAGATGTGAACCAAATTCGAAATAAAATCAAACATTATTAGAGCCATATAAAATTTTCTTATTCCTTAGAAACAAATCTTATATGGAACAAGAAATGTAACAAAAAAAATCGAGTTAAATCAAGGTTTCTTTGGATTATTTGATTACTAAAAACAATCTTAGCAGGAACCGGAACAAAATCAAGTACTAATTGAATCAAAAAAAGTTTGACTTTGAATCTATGGATATAAGAAATTATCTTAGCCGGAACCGGTAACGGAACCAACTAAAATATGAATAGTTGATTCTTTGGATATGCAAATAATATTAGCCGGAATCGTTAACGTCAAAAATCAGATAAGAATCGAGAAAAATAAAAGTTTACTTTGGTTATGAAACACAATATTAGTCGTAACCAGAAACGGAACAAAATGAAACGATATTATAACCAAATTAAAGCTTTAATTGATTCTTTAGTTATAAAAATAATCCTAGCCAGAACCGGAAACAGAACAAAATCAAGTAAGAACCAAGTCAAATCAAATCAAGGTTTATATTGATTCTTCGGTTATAAAGCATTCTAAACCAGAACTATAAATGAAACAAAATCAAACATTAATTGATTAAAATAAAGCTTTACTTTGATTATTTGTTTAGTAAAAACTATCCTACATAACGTTGATTTGCTTGTACGAGTTCTTACTGTTGAAGGGTTAATATTTATATTTTCCTTCTTGAAATATCTTTTATATGTGTCTTGTGGGAAAAACTTTTCAAAATAAATAATAGCTTGATATTTATGAAGTAGATGATTCCACATATCGTTTAAAAATTTAGTTGCTCAAATTGTTGTAAAGAGTTTGGTAGGAAATATAATAGAGATATTCATGAAAAAAACATGAGAAAATCGAAAATATTTTGATAATATGCACAACATACCGATTAATAAAGTAAGGTATTAATAAGACTGTGGTACTAATGGAGTTGTTTTATTTAAGTCTGCATTTAAAAATACTTTTCTTCAAACAATCTCAAAATTTAAGGGTAAAATTTCAATTCTAATGTTTATAAAACAGTGAGCTATTTTAACCTCCTGACAATCATTAAGAGAAATAACGCACTGAAGGTCATCAGGTTCCTTGAATGTGGGATTTTAAAAGATGGTGCAGTTAGTTACTGATCGAGCCTTAAAGAACAGCAACAAACCCTCACTTGGACGAGTTTCCTGATCAAGGTATTAAAAAGCTTGAAACCTAATAAATCTAAGAGTGAGTGACGTAGTTCAGGATGGCAACTACATTCAGTTGATGGATTGTTACTAAGCATAAGTAAATGTGATCCATTGAACTGTACATTTGTTCGATTGCCTTTTAGAATAAGTGCGACAAAAGCCTGCATTAAGGCTCAGAGCCACGATGAATATTGCTTCAATTACGCTATTCTAACGGAACTAGTGTGTCATTGCAGTGATGGCTGGTGATTATAGCACTAAAATTTATTTTAAAATTTTTATTTGGAAAAGATCTCTATAAGAAGCCCTCACTCACTTTTTAGTTAAAAGTTTACTCATCAAAAGCCATAAACATTTATTTGATATATAGTTTTTGGTATGTAATTTGAATAAAAACCGAGAACATGAAAATGATAACTTTAAAATTACCCCCATACTAGATCTCTATATATTCGTTGCAACAAACAACACAAGTAACGATTGTGCTGATATTATTTTTAAACAAAAAAAATAATTTTATTTACCGATATACAGCTATACACAAATCATGGTTTACATTGAGATGTAAACAGAGAATTATTGTACAGATGAACAAATTCACACAGAGAAGGAACAGATGGGAAATTCGCTAGAAAAATTGGGTTTTAGTTTTAAGCCACTATTTATACTGGCAGACTGATTCCATAATCTTTAAAATGAGTGTTCGTTTGTCAAATTCTGTCCAGTCATTTCCTTGTTGTTTCTATTACTGGAAACCGGCTTATCAAATGATATATATAAGATATAAAATAGAGAGAATGATAAAATGTGAAAGTGAAAATGAGAATGTGAGTGTGAGAAAAGTGAATGTGAGGTGTAAGAAAGTGAATTTAAAAATTGAGAATGAGCAATCGAGAGAGATCGAGGGAGTGTGAGATATTGATAGTGAGAGTATGTGTATGTGTTAGAGAGATAAATATTGTAAGAAGAGAGAAAGAGTGTGTTTGTGAGGAGAGAGTATGTGTGTGAAAGAAAGAATATAGGAGAGAACGTGAAAGAAAGATAATAAGTTTGGGAGAATCCATGATAAAGTGTGTGAGAAAAAGAGAGTGTAAAATTTTCTGAGGGATATTGTGGGATAAATAAAGAAAATGTGGAGGGTGTGTGGGAGAGAGTTTGATAGAGAAAGCTAGAGAGGGAGGGATTATTTTAGAAAGAGAAAATTATAGAGAAAGAATTTAAGAGAGAGAGTAAGTGTTTGAGAGAAAGAGTTAGAGACGTAAATTTAGAAAGCATGTTTGAGAGAGATGGAGAGTGAATTTGAGTAACAGTGGGTTTGAGAGAGAGTAAGTTTTAGATAGAAAGATTTCAAATAGATAGAGTTTGAGAGATAAAGATTGAGATAAAGAGAGAGTTTAAGATAATGAGATTGAGATGAGAAAGTGTTTGTGTCAGAATGTTTGAGAGAGTATTCAAGAGAATTTGAAAGAGCGGGAATTTAAGGGATAGAGTTTGATAGAGAAAGAGTTTGTGAAAGATAGCTCAAATATAAAAAGTTTGAGAAAGAGAGAGATTTTTAGACAGAACTTAAGAGAGAGTATAATAAATATAATAATGTAAGATAATTTGTGAGATAAAACGTGTATGTGAGGGTAGTGAGTGTGTGACGAGAGAATAAGAAAAGATTATATTATATTGTGTGTATGTGTGTGATAAAGAGTGTATGAGAAAGTCCGATAGAGGAAGAGAATGTGAAACTATAGATGTGATACTCAAATATTACGGTACTTTTAAATATAATTTACTCAAAATTAAGCGGTAAAATGAAAGAATATATTAACTTATGTATTTGTATGGTGTTACTATTTGCTAAAATGAACATCAACGCCCTTGGTTTGAAAAAAATGAACACTAAAACTCATACTTAGATAGTTAAAATGACTATTTTCTTAAATATTATTCAAGATTATTTTATTGTTTTAGAGATTATAAATTATAACACATACCAAAACATATTTAAACATCATTTTATCATGCGTTAAACAAAACGTAGACAATATTTTCATGAATTTAATCACTCAACTTTTTAATGTTTGAATTATGCTCAATGTTATTGATTTAAATGCGAATTATTGATAACACCATTTCAATAAAAAATAAATGTTTCCCCAGTTTAGGAATCTCAATTTATATGTGCAATGATCAGCATCCAAAGAGAAATATTCATCCAAAGAGAAACTTGTGCTGTGTTCGGACCAACAAATAAAGATTGAGTTATTATTATTTTGCCAAGGAGATATATTTTATTTAGAGATTTACAGCCATGCAGCAGATAACAGTTGCCATAGTGATTAAACAAAGAGTAAAAAAACTGAAAATTTTCTGTGAAAATTGGGTTTTTGCGGAAAAATACTATTTTTACCGACACCCTGGACTCCTACACATTAAAATGAGTAGTCGTTTGTCAAAATATGTTCAGTCATTTCCTTGTAATTTATATTACCGGAAAAGGGCTTATCAATTTCTATATAAGGATAATGTTAAGTATCACTAAACTTGTCCTTCTTACTATATCAATCTAGTTCATAAATACAACTAGGTGTGAGTCTTTTACAACCTTCTTGGCTAAAATAATTATACGAGGTGAATAGTATTTAAATAAATGTTTTGGGGATTTTTGAGAAAAATAATATTTTTCCATTACATGCAGTGATTGAAAGAAAGCATATAATCGTGACTTGTTGCTGATGAATAATGAGAAAGACGATTTAAATTTTTGTTAAATAGCCTACTTTGAGCGTCCCTAGTCAATTGACGAAGCGTAAATACAAGTTTTTAATTTGTAAACGTTGTTTTACGCAAATAGATAATCGAGGTGGAGGAAAATATGAGTGAAGGTTGGAAAAACATAAACATTTTTGTAATATAAACAAATCTGCAAGAGTAATTTTACTTGAAATAAAGGATGGCCATGTACCCATAGCACATTTAAAAATATTATAAGCCAACTACCATAGGATTTTGTGAGTTATGTGAATTTAAATAGTTTGTCAACCAGTACACAAGCCTTTAAACCAGATCCTAGTATTTCTTAAACACATCAGTACCAAAGTTATATATCAATGAGTTTTTGTTTTTATGTTATGGTAGCTGAGAGTATTCCTATAGTTCTCATGTCCACTATTACATCAGAGCCGTACGTATACAAATGACAAGAAGCAGCAGAGAAATTGGTATACCACTTACAAAAGGTTAATGAAAATATTGGAGAGATTTATTTGATAAACAAACTCTTCCCACCAGTGAAAGATGAGTAGAAATTAAAGGTTTCTTCCACCCCTAGATGTTAATTTTGTGAAAACAAGTTTTAAGACGTTGAATCGAGAGATTGAGGTCACCATCACTGTACAACCATGTTTCATAGAGTAGCTGGTGCTACATGGGATTTAGCCGATAAAACTCCCCACTTCATTCCATTTTTCTTACATTACTTGTAGTATAAATCATGTTATCGTTAAAGAACTATACTACGATAACAAAAGAATCGAAGTAATACCAAATATTGAATACAAATACATTTCTTTCACCAAACATTTTAAGGATATCAAAGTGTGTTTTATTGACACGTGCGGGTTAATAAATACTGGTTTAGATCGGCTAGAAAATAGCTTGCCTGGAGATCAATTTGAAGATATAACAATACATTTTCCAGAAGATAAGTTAGGTTTAGTTGTAAAGAAAGGGTTTTATAATAAACATTGTTACAGTTTTGAAAAACCTAAATTGGAGAGAATACCACCAAAAGTGTAACTCTACAATGAACTATATGATTAGAATATTACAGACCAAGAGAGAGCTTAAAATTAATAACTCTGGAAAGTACAGTGATTTATACTTTAATGTTGATGTTCTTTTAATGACCGCTTTTTTTTAACTTCCGTAACAATTGTTTGGATACTTATGCATTGAAATCAGCGTAGTACTTTACTTCCAGGACTTGTGTTTAGTGTTGCCTATAAACAAACTTTTATAAAATGTAGTTTGATATGAGTAATAAATGACAAAGGTATGTATCTAATATTTGAAAATGCTGTTCGAGGTGATATTAGCCAAGTAGTATGTAGGCACATCAAAGCGAACAACAAATACCTAACTGATTATGATATTGATAAACAAATAGCTTTATACAGTATATTGATTCAAATAATATGTACGGCTGGCAATATCTCAATCTTTTCCGCTTGGTAGATTCGAATGGGTTGACCCAAGTAATTTTTTGTTTGAAAGTGTCAATCAAAATTGATCTGTTGGTTACTTAGTTGAAGTAAACATTCACCATCCCTAATCATTACATGGAACTCATAATCATTTACCCTTGCTACCCACCCAGCAGGCTTAAAATATCATAAATTGATGACAACTCTAGAAGAAAGAGAAACATACATTATTTATATTGTTAATTCTGAACAAGTCACTTAACTAGTGTTGAAGACTAAGACCCTTAATTAGGTTATACAATATAATCAATCTCCTTGGCTACGACAATATATTGACTTGCTTGAAGGCTGAAAAGAGAAAACACACTAAAACCAATATTGAGGAACTCTTTTACCAATAAATTAACAATACTGGGTTTGGTAAAACCATGGAAACTGTTTGTAAGATAATGGATATGGGAATGGTAACAAATTAAAAACGATTGCCACGCCTATTTTAAAAGAAAATATAGTCATTGCACTTTAAATAAATCTAATATTTGTGTTGATAAGCCTTTATAAGTTGGTATGGCTAACTTGGATTTGTCAAATAAGTTCATGTATGACTTTCCTTACTAAACCAATAACCCATGTATAATGAAGGACCAATGCTTTTGTACATGTATATAGATTATTTTAATAAACAATCCAAACAGAAGATTTGTAACATGAGCTAAATTCTTTTCAACAGCACACACATATGAATATCCTAGAGATCACACTTGTTCAATATTCAAAATAAAAAAGTGGTAGGAAAATTTAAGCATGAAACAAATGGACCACCAATTATTGAGTTTGTAGGCTTGTTCTAAAATATGTACGCATCTAAATTTAACGGTGTTGATAAATAGAAAATCAAGGGCATTTAAAAAGCTGTGGTCACCAATGAAATCCCCTTTAAGACTTATATTAGATCCTTATTTGAGAATAGAATTCTTATAATACAATACATGCAATTAAATAAGAATAGCATGATGTTAATTTTTCTTAACTAAACAATACATCTTTTTCTCCCCACAATGAAAAAATTGTAAGTACTGGATTATGCAGTGTCTAACCTACCCTAGGGCCACAATGCTATTTGTCCACCCAACCATGAGTGAGATAAGTTTTTAATGTGTTGTGAGCAATTAACCTTTATATATCAACCTCGCAATACCTTACAATACTTATGCGTCTCTGGCATCCAGTAAAATGATGTAAACCATAAGTAGTCAATTCTTAGTGCCTCAATACTTATGTGTCCATGACACAAAGTAAAATTCTGTAAACCACGAGTAATTAGTTTTCAATCCCCTCTTTATTTTTAAACGATTGTATAATTTATATTCCCCAAGAAAGCAAAGATATTCTGTAGATCATAGGTGATGCACTATCATGTTTTATACATCATTAATGTGATCTGAATTGAGAAAAATAGACCCTAGATTTTCATGTGGTGGATACCACCAATGTCCCAATATACTCGTATGTAATCATGTGGGTTAAAAATATATTTAATATATGTTTCTGCAAAATGATATTAATATAAGACTGATCTTAATGAAGACTATTCATTGTACCATGATAAAAAAAAACTCATTTATTCAAAGTGTTTCATAAAATGATAAAAATATTTATCAAGCTTATAAATTGTTTTGTATTTTGTAGTTAATCAAATCATGTTATAATGTTAATAAACATTTGCTGACAAAAATGTGTAGAATGCTATTTTCAAATTCATCAATGATTTTTCTCCATATAATAATATAATAGCGCTTTTTAATATAGTGTATAAGTAAATTTATTGTTGAATAGTATATTAATAGTTTAATTTTGTATGTTATAAGTGTCTTCATGTCAACAAATATTTTTAAATCTTGTAAAATATTAAGTGTTCTTTAGTTGCTTAAATTGTATTATACTGTTAATACACATTAGTTGATAAAATTGTTTGTATTTAAAAAAAATCAAGTGAGGATTCATCTTGAAATAATAATTTCACATTGATCTTAGATATATAAGTGTAGGTTTAATTTAATATAATTGTAATATTTTAATCTCATCTATTCAGAGAGTTATTTAAGTTAAACGGTACATTAGTAACAGTTCTGTTTATTTAACAATTAGTTGATTAAACTATGACTTATTGTATAAAATAAATATAACAATATTCTCTCAAGAAGAGCCTCCAAATCTTATCTTAAAAATAATGGAAACATTATCAATTATATTCTCTTAGTAAACAATTAATTTGCATAAGTTTAGCTCAGTGTATGTCTCCGCATTACCATTTAGTCCTTGTTCTACTATTGAAAGTAATGTGTCCTTGTATTCTAACAATATTACTTTTTCGGCTGTTAATTTTGATATTAAAAAAATAACTTCATATGGGTGTGATGGGGTGCATGGAATACCATGTCTAATCGTTAAAGTATGTGCTAATATCTTCAATACATTGTATGCATATAATTTCGACGTTAATTTGTCCAGTAAAATGTTTGCTGAAACATAGAAAAACTTGTTCTCATATTATATATAAAAAATGTGTTAGTCCCAACGTTGGTAAGCTATAGGCCTATTTCTCTACCAATTACTTTCTCCAAAGTATTTTCTTAGGAAATATTACATGTCCATATGTTTCACTAACTGAAAAACCGACTATCTGAATATCAACAAGGGTTAGTAACAATAAATATAATGTAACTAAATTAGTAGAATTTATGAAACATGTTTCCCATCATGTTTCTACACAAGGTAAGATAGATACAATTTATTTTAATCAAAGCTTTTGATTTGTATTAAAACAGTATTATTCTCTCAAAACATATAGCTATTTTGGTCCAATATCATATGTAGATTGGTTTAGGAGCTACCTGAAAAATAAATCTTTTACCTTCAAAATTGATTCCAGCACCTCCAAATCTCTTTAAGTCCCTTGATTAGTCGGAAATCTCCGTTATGCATTATGGGAAATGGCTGATGAGACATAAGCTCTTATGTGTCTTAGAATGCCCCTTTTATACATACTCACACTTAAAGACTTCTTGTAAAATGAAATACCATTTTTATAATACAGGTAAGGTGGTCGATAAAGACGACCAATGATCAACTATGGAGCTGATTAAGGTTATATGCAGCGATAGTTGATTTGTACGCCACCAAGGTAATTATTAGCAGTAGGTAGTTTTCACGCCACCAGGGTGATCAACGGCAGTAACGTTGGCAGAACTGATAGTTTAATGTTATTAGTGTTCGTAGTGTTAGTAGCAGTGACCGTTGCCATGGTAACCATGATATAAACAATTCTATTGTAATTAGTAGTTCATTGTCACCGCCATATTTCTGGTACAGTTTCCTCCATTATTATCTACTCCAATTTACTGATAATGTCTGCGTCATTTCTCATATTCCCCTTCTCATTAAAAACTGGTACTGTGAATGCTCCAGTTTACCAGATTCAGGAAATTGTATAGATCTTCCAGGTGGTCAATGGTTGTTACAAACTACTTGTATCTTCTTATTGGCTACTGGTCATGTCCGGATTGAGACTATCACAAGATTGTCTACTTATACAGTCATACACGTATGGCTGTTTGCTTCAAAACTCGAAGTATATTGTTTTTTTTTTAACAATCCATCTTGTTCTCGCAGGGATTCATACTCTCTCTTGCACGCGAATACTGGAACATTTCTTTATATTAAACCACTGAAATTAACTATTTAAAGTAGAAGGTATTTGTGTTTGTCGCCTGATGTTTACACTTTATAGCTTCAAGATACATTAATTCACAGAGTAGTTTACTGAACAATCGTGTATATTCATACAGCAGGTCAGAATGTTGAAGTCTATTCCAACAAGCCCACAGTCTGAGAAGTACAGTGGACACCTGTCACTTTTATCCGACTTTTATTCGACAGCTAGAGAAGCTACGTATTCATACGTCAATTCATGTTATTTACAGATATCACATTTTGTGGGAAACCCTTCCAACAGAATCAATAGGTTTTTAAATAGGAGAATATTGTAGTTCAAATACCAGCCGGCTCTACTAGGGGTAGTTTCTATAATCCTCCACGCAGATGCGGGTACACTTCCTCAATCTTCATCACGTAGTACATTACTTGGTGTCTCACACACCGAACATATTGCTCACTATTTCTGAGACATATTTAGTTGTTTTTTAAATACACGACTTTATGAGAATCAATAGATAGCCCTAGTTTCCTGAGCTCAGTTGGTAAAAAGCCGAGAATAGTGGTAATTGGAACACGGGCTTGTTCCTATCTGTAGAAGCTCATTAGTCGGATAAAGTATTCCTGGTAATTCAACTTATGATCAATACAGTAGACACTCGTAGTCACTCTTATTTATT
>CABFOW010002575.1:0-19082 GCA_902141385.1 Timema californicum | reverse complement strand
TAGTACCAATTTTTGTTGCAGAGCCTTTATGCAATGGCATAAATTATTATTATTATTAGCACCGCATCTTACTACCCGTTCGGGTTATCCGCACTTACGCTAATATCTAATGGTAGGGTGATTGTGAGATGAAATGGAGGACCTACAGTTTAACGTGGAATCCGAACCACGGTGGAGGCCTGGCATTCCCCACATTCACAAGATGTCTTGTCAGAGGTGAAGGAAGGGTTTGGTAATCAGATAAATCTGTGCCGGGACCGAGGATTGAACCCTGGCCGCCAGCATAGAAGTCTGACACCTTACCCCTAAACCGCCAGGTCACCGAACTCTTATATAGAATATCGTCCTACTTTGGAAAGTTCGATGTGTTTGTCGAGTCATGGAAGCGCAAGTTATGTCGTGGAAAACACTACAGTCATTACAGATCTATTTCTAAATAAACGTCACACCTTTTGCGAGTGACGCCGATAATACCGTGATAATACCGTTATATTGTCAACCCACGACTTTTTAAATTAAAATAATACACCAAACAAAATAAAATGGGGTCAAACATAGGCCGGAAAATGTAAACCGACTCAATGGTAGAATGCCTGACCTATTGGAGAGGAGGTGGGCACATGTTCCCATACCTCCTCAATGGTCTAATGGGGCAAAAAGAAGTGAAGGGGGAGGGAAGAAAATATCCCATCACTGATTTCTTCAAAAAATATGTTAAAAATGTTTTTTTTTCAACCTGGATATAAAAACTAGTTCAAACGATGGAACCGGGAGAGATTTCAGGATCTAAGGGGAAGTGGGTGTGTTTACAAGTCATGGGAAAAGGGCTCTCAGAAGGCCATGTCTACTTGGTGGGTCTAGGTTTTTGTCTCAAATAGACTAAACATATAAATAAACTTGAGTGAAAGTCAGTTTTATACCAAACCTTGTTCTAACGCTTGGATAAACTAGGTGAAATATCCTCCCCCCCTCCCCCCCCATGTTGATTGACCTATAGTTATAAATGGCTTCATCTGGCCCTTGATTTTAATGGTGACGTTTGTTACTTCTTACGCGACAAAGCTGGTGGAGTTAATTGATTACTTGGTTTGTCACTTCTTACGCGACAAAGCTGTTGGAGTTATTTGATTACTTGGTTTGTTACTTCTTACGCGACAAAGCTGGTGGAGTTATTTGATTACTTGGTTTGTTACTTCTTACGCGACAAAGCTGGTGGAGTTATTTGATTACTTGATTTGGCACTTCTTACGAAACAAAGCTGGTAGAGTTATTTGATTACTTGGTTTGTCACTTCTTACGAAACAAAGCTGGTGGAGTTATTTGATTACTTGGTTTGTCACTTCTTATACTTCGTTTATTGTTTCTTACGCGACAAAGCTGTTGGAGTTATTTGATTACTTCGTTTATTACTTCTTACGCGACAAAGCTGGTGGAGTTATTTGATTACTTCGTTTATTACTTCTTACGAGACAAAGCTGGTGGAGTTATTTGATTACTTCGTTTATTACTTCTTACGCGACAAAGCTGTTGGAGTTATTTGATTTACTTCGTTTATTGTTTCTTACGCGACAAAGCTGTTGGAGTTATTTGATTACTTCGTTTATTACTTCTTACGCGACAAAGCTGTTGGAGTTATATGATTACTTCGTTTATTATTTCTTACGCGATAAAGCTGTTGGAGTTATTTGATTACTTGGTTTACACGCCAAGTGACTCTTTTGAATTTCATTTGAGCCAAGTTCCGATAGTGTAGCTCTAATGGTATTTATTTCATGTTGAGAATATATTTTAAAATTTTATTACAATTTTTAACCTCGTGTTTTAAAATTTATTTATTGCATCAATTTTATGTTCTTACTCAGGAAGTGAGCTATTTGTATTTATTTTCACCTTTGGGTACTTTAATTGGTTTGAATTATTTTGTACGGGTAAACCTTTAAACCATAGTAATAGTAACACTAATAATTTAACAATGGTGACCATTCCTCTATTCTTAACTTAATTTTCCCAACAAATTTTTTAGAAATAAATAAAATATTTGTATCACCTTTTAAACAACCCAGGTTTGTTTCTTTTGACAATGCATTTTATATTATAAAATATTATTTCCCAAACGGTTAGCGCTACCATAAATCTACACCCTGTGCAAATTTGTAAGCCAGTTCATAACCCCCCCCCCCCCCCCCACATTTTGCGACGNCCCCCCCCGACAAGTTTGACGAGCAAAGTTTGTATGGGTATAGTTGGTCACACTGCTTCAACCAACCATGTGGCAAGTAGCTCATGTTTACAATAATTACAACCACTCGCTCGTTGGATGTTAACTTGATTATTGAGTTCTGTGGGAACTTTATAGCAGACTTCTATTGGTCGCATTTGTCTAAGTCTTTGGAGGAACATTAGACGAACAGTTGAACAAGCCTGTTTTCAAATCTGGCTCTCAACTTATATTTCAGCTAATCAGATTGTAATTATAATAATAAAATAGGTATTATAAGAAAAACAATAATTTTCACTTATAAACTGTTACCAAGACGTGTGTAGAGATAGGCCTATTCTTTACTATTTAACTTGAAATTAGTTTTGTAATACTACAAAAAAACTGATGATTTTTTTCCTTACTTTCCCTTAGATCAATTTTTTTAAGACTATATCTAGTTTTCCAGAGTTAAGAAATAACTAAAGGTTTAGCTATATTTAAACTAAGATTTTTAAAATGTTGAATAATATATAGTAAGTAAGTTCTGAAGCACTATTTATAACAATGCTAGTCTAGTGACATTTAAGTAATATTAATACTTCCTAACATACGTTCTTTGAGTTGTAAACCTGAACCAGACAAACACAAACGGCTCACAATATTTTAATTTAGTTTAATGTTGTTACAATCAGCTTCATTTTTCTATAACTACACATAATCACTGTTATTTGAAATAAATACACACTTCTAAACAATAAGAAGGGTTGAAACTAGGACAGTAAGAGCTGAGGGTCATCACGGCCAGACTAGAGTACTCTCTTGTCCCCAGTTCGAGCCACTGTTAGATCACTTTGTAAACGAACAGAAGGACTGTTAAATGGAATGACTGACTTGCACTGGAGACTATTTTTGAAATTAACAGACTATAACTGATTACATCACATCATGTAATATAGTTTATAGTAAAACTCAGCAAAAGCTCAGGTATGACTAATTTCAACCTACCATCCGATATTCCCTCCCTGTTCATGGGCCATCATGACAGATTGCCCACGGGTTGAGGGCCAGCTACCAACAACACTAAAACTAACCACGGGTTGAGGGCCAGCTACCAACAACACTAAAACTGACCCAGGGGTTTAGGGCCAGCTACCAAAAACATTAACACTAACCACGGGTTGAGGGCCAGCTACCAACAACACTAAAACTAACCACGGGTTGAGGGCCAGCTACCAACAACACTAACACTAACCACGGGTTGAGGGCCAGCTACCAACAACACTAACATTGACCACGGGTTGAGGGCCAGCTACCAACAACACTAAAACTGACGACGGGTTGAGGGCCAGCTACCAACAACACTAACACTGACCACGGGTTGAGGGCCAGCTACCAAAAACACTAAAACTGACCACGGGTTGAGGGCCAGCTACCAACATTACTAAAACTGACCATGGGTTGAGGGCCGGGTACAAACAACACTAAAACTAACCACGGGTTGAGAGCCAGCTACCAACAACACTAAAACTGACCACGGGTTGAGGGCCAGCTACCATCAAACCTAAAACTAACCACGGGTTGAGGGCCAGCTAACAACAAACCTTACACGGACCATGGGTTGAGGGCCAGCTACCAACAAACCTAAAACTAACCATGGGTTGAGGGCCAGCAAACAACAAACCTAACACTGACCACGGGTTGAGGGCAAGCTACCAACCAACCAAAAACTAACCACGGGTTGAGGGCCAGCTACCAACAACACTAACACTGACCACGTGTTGAGGGCCGGCTACCAACAACACTAACACTGACCACGGGTTGAGGGCCGGGTACCAAAAACACTAAAACTGACCACGGGTTGAGGGCCAGCTACCTATAACACTAAAACTGACCACGGGTTGAACGCTGGGTACCAACAACACTAAAACTAACCACGGGTTGAGGGCCGGCTACCAACAACACTAAAACTGACCACGGGTTGAGGGCCGGCTACCAACAACACGAAAACTGACCACGGGTTGAGGGCCGGCTACCAACAACACTAAAACTAACCACGAGTTGAGGGCCAGCTATCAAAAATTCTAAAACTGACCACGGGTTGAGTGCCGTGTACCAACAACACTAACACTGACCACGGGTTGAGGGCACGCTACCAACAATACTCACACTAACCACGGGTTGAGGGCCAGCTACCAACAACACTAAAACTGACCACGGGTGGAGGGCCGGCTACCAACAACACTAACACTAACCACGGGTTGAGTGCTGGGTACCAACAACACTAACACTAACCACGGGTTGAGGGCCGGGTACCAGCAACACCAACACTAACAACGGGTTGAGAGCCGGGTACCAACAACACTAAAACTGACCACGGGTTGAGGGCCAGTTACCAACAACACTAAAACTGACCACGGGTTGAGGGCTGGGTACCAACAACACTAAAACTGACCACGGGTTGAGGGCCAGCTACCAACAACACTAACACTTCACCGGTTAAGGGCCGGGTACAAACAACACTAAAACTGACCACGGGTTGAAGGCCGGCTACCAACAACACTAACACTAACCACGGGTTGAGGGCCGGCTACCAACAACACTAACACTGACCACGGGTTGAGGGCCGGCTACCAACAACACTAAAACTGACCACGGGTTGAGGGCACGCTACCAACAATACTCACACTAACCACGGGTTGAGGGCCAGCTACCAACAAAACAAAAAACTCACCACGGGTTGAGGGCCAACTACCAAAAACACTAAAACTGACCAATGGTTGAGGGCCATCTAACAAAAACACTAACACTAACCACGGGTTGAGGGTCAGCTACCAACAGTACTAACACTGACCACGGGCTGAGGGCCAACTACCAACAACACTAAAACTGACCACGGGTAGAGGGCGAGCAACCAACAACACTAACACTGACCACGGGTTGAGGGCCAGCTACCAACAAACCTAAGACTAACCATGGGTATGAGGGCCAGCTAACAACAAACCAAAAACTAACCACGGGTTGAGGGCCAGCTACCAACATCACTAACACTTACCACGGGTTGAGGGCCAGACACCAACAACACTAACACTGACCACGGGTTGAGGGCCGGGTACCAACAACACTAAAACTGACCACGGGTTGAGGCCCTGCTACCGACAACACTAACACTAACCACGGGTTGAGGGTCAGCTACCAACAACACTAACACTGATCACGGGCTGGGGGCCATCTACCAACAACACTAACACTGACCACGGGTTGAGGGCCAACCACCAACAACACTAAAACTGACCACGGGTTGAGGGCCAGCTAACAACAACACTAACACTAACCACGGGTTGAGGGCCAGCTACCAACAACACTAACACTGACCACGAGTTGAGGGCCAACTACCAACAACACTAAAACTGACCACGGGTTGAGGTTCAGCCAACAACAACACTAACACTAACCACGGGTTGGGGGCGAGCTACCAACAACACTAACACTAACCACGGGTTGAGGGTCAGCTACCAACAGCACTAACACTGACCACGGGTTGAGGGCCAGCTACCAACAACAATAACACTAACCACGGGTTGAGGGCCGGGTACAAACAACACTAACACTGACCACGGTTAGAGGGCCAGTTAACAACAACACTAACACTGACCACGGGTTGAGGGCCAGCTACCAACAACACTAACACTAACCACGGGTTGAGGGCCGGCTACCAACAACACTAACACTAACCACGGGTTGAGGGCCGGGTACCAACAACACTAAAACTGACCACGGGTTGAGGGCCGGCTACCAACAACACTAAAACTGACCACGGGTTGAGGGCCGGCTACCAACAACACTAAAACTGACCACGGGTTGAGGGCCGGCTACCAACAACACTAACACTGACCACGGGTTGAGGGCCGGCTACCAACAACACTAAAACTGACCACGGGTTGAGGGCCGGCTACCAACAACACTAACACTGACCACGGGTTGAGGGCCGGCTACCAACAACACTAAAACTGACCACGGGTTGAGGGCCGGCTACCAACAACACTAACACTGACCACGGGTTGAGGGCCGGCTACCAACAACACTAAAACTGACCACGGGTTGAGGGCCGGCTACCAACAACACTAACACTGACCACGGGTTGAGGGCCGGCTACCAACAACACTAAAACTGACCACGGGTTGAGGGCCGGCTACCAACAACACTAACACTGACCACGGGTTGAGGGCCGGCTACCAACAACACTAAAACTGACCACGGGTTGAGGGCCGGCTACCAACAACACTAACACTAACCACGGGTTGAGGGCCGGGTACCAACAACACTAAAACTGACCACGGGTTGAGGGCCGGCTACCAACAACACTAAAACTGACCACGGGTTGAGGGCCGGCTACCAACAACACTAACACTGACCACGGGTTGAGGGCCGGGTACCAACAACACTAACACTAACCACGGGTTGAGGGCCGGCTACCAACAACACTAAAACTGACCACGGGTTGAGGGCCGGCTACCAACAACACTAACACTAACCACGGGTTGAGGGCCGGGTACCAACAACACTAAAACTGACCACGGGTTGAGGGCCGGCTACCAACAACACTAAAACTGACCACGGGTTGAGGGCCGGCTACCAACAACACTAACACTGACCACGGGTTGAGGGCCGGGTACCAACAACACTAACACTAACCACGGGTTGAGGGCCGGCTACCAACAACACTAAAACTGACCACGGGTTGAGGGCCGGCTACCAACAACACTAACACTAACCACGGGTTGAGGGCCGGGTACCAACAACACTAAAACTAACCACGGGTTGAGGGCCGGCTACCAACAACACTAACACTGACCACGGGTTGAGGGCCGGGTACCAACAACTCTAAAACTGACCACGGGTTGAGGGCCAGATACCAACAACACTAAAACTTCACCGGTTGAGGGCCGAGTACCAACAACACTAAAACTGACCACGGGTTGAGGGCCGGCTACCAACAACACTAGAACTAACCACGGGTAGAGGGCCGGCTACCAACAAAACTAAAACTGACCACGGGTTGAGGGCCGGCTACCAACAACACTAACCACGGGTTGAGGGCTAACTACCAACAACACTAAAACTAACCACAGGTTGAGGGCCGGCTACCGACAACACTAACACTAACCATGGGTTGAGGGCCGGGTACCAACAACACTAACACTGACCACGGGTTGGGGGCCGGGTACCAACAACACTAACACTAACCACGGGTTGGGGGCCGGGTGCCAACAACACTAACACTAACCACGGGTTGAGGGCCGGGTAACAACAACACTAACACTAACCAAGGGTTGAGGGCCGGCTATAAAAAATTCTAAAACTGACCACGAGTTGAGTGCCGTGTACCAACAACACTAACACTGACCACGGGTTGAGGGCCGCCTACCAACAACACTAACACTAACCACGGGTTGAGTGCCGGGTACCAACAACACTAACACTAACCACGGGTTGAGTGCCGGGTACCAACAACACTAACACTAGCCACGGGTTGAGGGCCGTGTACCAACAACACTAACACTGACCACGGGTTGAGGGCCGGCTACCAACAACACTAACACTAACCACGGGTTGAGTACCGGGTACCAACAACACTAAAACTGACCACGCGTTGAGGGCCGGCTACCAACAACATTAAAACTGACCACGGGTTGAGGGCCGGCTACCAACAACACTAACACTGATCACGGGTTGAGGGCCGGCTACCAACAACATTAAAACTGACCACGGGTTGAGGGCCAGCTACCAACAACACTAACACTTCACCGGTTGAGGGCCGGATACAAACAACACTAAAACTGACCACGGGTTGAAGGCCGGCTACCAACATCACTAACACTAACCACGGGTTGAGAGCCAGCTACCAACAACACTAACACTGACCACGGGGGGAGTGCCGGCTACCAACATCACTAAAACTAACCACGGGTTGATGGCCGGCTACCAACAACACTAACACTGACCACGGGGTGAGGGCCGGGTACCAACAAAACTAAAACTGACCACGTGTTGAGGGCCGGCTACCAACAACACTAACAATAACCACGGGTTGAGGGCCGGCTACCAACAACACTAACACTGACCACGGGGTGAGGGCCGGGTACCAACAAAACTTAAACTGACCACGGGTTGAGGACCGGCTACCAACAACACTAAAACTGACCACGGGTTGAGGGCCGGGTACAAACAACACTAACACTGACCACGGGTTGAGGGCCGGCTACCAACAACACTAAAACTGACCACGGGTTGACGGCCGGGTACAAACAACACTAACACCGACCACGGGTTGAGGGCCGGCTACTAACAACACTAACACTAACCACGGGTTGAGGGCCGGGCTCCAACAACACTAACACTAACCACGGGTTGAGGGCCTGGGTACCAACAACACTAACACTAACCACGGGTTGAGGGCCGGGTACCAACAACACTAAAACTGACCACGGGTTGAGGGCCAGTTACCAACAACAATAAAACTGACCACGGGTTGAGGGCCGGGTACCAACAACACTAACACTAACCACAGGTTGAGGGCCGGCTACCAACAACACTAAAACTGACCACGGGTTGAGGGCCGGCTACCAACAACACTAACACTAACCACGGGTTGAGTGCCGGGTACCAACAACACTAACACTAACCACGGGTTGAGGGCCGGCTACCAACCACACTAACATTAACCACGGGCTGAGGGCCGGCTACCAATATTACTTAAACTGACCACGGGTTGAGGGCCGGCTACCAACAACACTAACACTAACCACATGTTAAGGGCCAGGTACCAACAAACCTAAAACTGACCACGGGTTGAGTGCCGGGTACCAACAACCCTAACACTAACCACGGGTTGAGGGCCGGCTACCAACAACACTAACACTAACAACGGGTTGAGGGCCAACTATCAACAACACTATAATTGACCACGGGTTGAGGGCAAGCTACCAACAACACTAACAAAAACCACGGGTTGAGGGCCGGCTACCAACAACACTAAAACTGACTACGGGTTGAGGGCTGGGTACAAAACAACACTAACACTAACCACGGGTTGTGGGCCGGCTTCCAACATCACTAAAACTGACCACGGGTTGAAGGCCGGCTACCAACAACACTAACACTAACCACGGGTTGTGGGCCAACTACCAACAACACTAAAACTGACCACGGGTTGAGGGCCGGCTACCAACAACACTTACACTAACCACGGGTTGTGGGCCAGCTACCAACAACACTAACACTAACCACGGGTTGTGGGCCAGCTACCAACAACACTAAAACTGACCACGGGTTGAGGGCCGGGTACCAACAACACTAAAACAGACCACGGGTTGAGGGCCGGGTACTAACAACACTAACACTAACCACGGGTTGAGGGCCGGGTACCAACAACACTAAAACTGACCACGGGTTGAGGGCCGGGTACCAACAACATTAACACTAACCACGGGTTGTGGGCCGGCTACCAACAACACTAGAACTGACCACGGGTTGAGGGCCGGCTACCAACAACACTAACACTAACCACGGGTTGAGGGCCGGGTACCAACAACACTAACACTAACAACGGGTTGAGGACCAGCTACCAACAACACTAACACTAACCACGGGTTGAAGGCGAGCTACCAACAACACTAACACTGACCACGGGTTGAGGGCCAGCTACCAACATTACTAACACTAACCACGGGTTGAGGGCCAGGTACCAACAACACTAACACTAACCACGGGTTGAGGGCCAGCTACCAACAACACTAACACTAACCACGGGTTGAGGGCCGGCTACCAACAAGACTAACACTAACCACGGGTTGAGGGCCAGCTACCAACAACACTAACACTAACCACGGGTTAAGGGCCGGGTACCAACAACACTAACACTAACCACGGGTTGGGGGCCAGCTACCAACAACACTAACACTGACCACGTGTTGAGGGCCAGCTACCAACATAACTAACACTAACCACGGGTTGAGGGCCGGGTACCAACAACACTAACACTAACCACGGTTTGAGGGCCAGCTACCAACAACACTAACACTTACCACGGGTTTAGGGCCGGCTACCAACAACACTAAAACTGACCACGGGTTAAGGGCCGAGTACCAACAACACTAGAACTGACCACGGGTTGAGGGCTGGGTACCAATAACACTAGAACTAACCACGGATTGAGGGCCGGGTACCAACAACACTAAAACTGACCACGGGTTGAGGGCTGGGTACCGACAACACTAACACTAACCACGGGTTGAGTGCCGTGTATTAACAACACTAGAACTGGCCACGGGTTGAGGGCCGGCTACCAACAACACTAAAACTGACCACGGGTTGAGGGCCTGGTACCAACAACACTAAAACTAACCACGTGTTGAGGCCCGGCTACCAACAACACTAGAACTGACCACGGGTTGAGGGCCGGGTACCAACAACACTAACACTAACCACGGGTTGAGGTCCGGTTACCAACAACACTATTACTAACCACGGGTTGAGGGCCAGCTACCAAAAACACTAACACTGACCACGGGTTGAGGGCCAGCTACCAACATTACTAACACTAACCATGGGTTGAGGTTCAGCTACCAACAACACTAACACTAACCACGGGTTGAGGGCCGGGTACTAACAACACTAAAACTGACTACGTATTATTTGTAAATAGATTAAAATGAAGCGTATGTTAAAAATTAAATGTGTTGTGAAATAAATTAATAACTCTACTAGCAATAGTTTAGCTATTTTAAAATTTATTTGAAAAAGTCTTTTTCTCTTGCTCTTTATCACACTGTCACGCTATCACTCTCTCTTTCTCTCTATCTATGTATATATGCTCGTATATAAACATATAATATATATGTTCAACTATATAGCATTAGCCAATAGTCTGTGCTTAGAACAGGTTATATCTTTTATCGATTGAGTCAGCGAGGGGGCGTACACGTACCAACACCATCTGTGTCGGTGCTGACGCCAATATCGTTATTGGCACTTACACCAGCTAGGGGATGCTGTACACACACGGCTTACACACACACACACACACGGCTACACACACACACACACACACACACACACACACACGCGCGTTTTTTGTTGTGATTCCTAAACCTCTGGAGGAGATGACGTTAAAGGCGGATAATTTTGAGAGCATTCTAGAATGTTTATCACACAAACAAGCTATTTTCTACACTAATTAAACCAAAGTCATGCAGATTTGGTGATACGAGAAACAGTTATCTTTTAAATCATCACCCACTTACTTTAATGAACAATCTAGAGCCATGTTTATGGTCAGTGAAAGACAGACTATCAGGGAGAACTAAGCTCTCTTAAACTAAGAACGGTAAGCTTAAGGAATGATATAAAAATAATGTGATATATGAAGACGGTTTATTGAAACAAAACCTGTACCCCTTTTGTTATCACTTGGTACATTTCCCCGACACAACGTAGTACCGATACGTCACTACACGGTCACCTGACCTCACTGACCAAGAAAATTCCGCTATTTTAGCTTTGGTACTTGATTACTACCCCTGTTATTTGTTTACAAAACTATACTAATCTTCTTGTAAAGAAAACACGTTGAGGATAATTTCAATATCTATTAATGAGTATATTGATTAACTTTGATTGCCCACAATAATGTAGGGCAAATGAAACAGAACACACTTAACACTCTAATTAATCCACTGGCCCACTGGGCACTCAACACACATTTACCGTCTGACACTGCTCTACCTCGTAGCCCTGACCTGTCCAACATTCCGTACATCACTGACCTATTCTTATACACTCCACCTCTGACCTCAGGGGGTGTGAAGTGCCATCCGTGGGAACACATTTAAAATAGTCCACAAGGTGTGACGTAGATGGTAAAACCCTGTGAAGATTGTAGCCTCTATGGCATTGCGATTGAGGACCTCCATTTGTAACCTGGTCCCATTTCACCGCGTTGGGGGCTTCAAATGGCATAACAGCATGATAGGTGCTTCGACCTTCAAGGGGAGTGTGGGAGGAGGGAGCCCATAGGGGTTGAGGACGTGTGAAAACTCTACCTGGTAGTGGAGAGCATACTCCATTTCCACGACCGAGTCCACTGACTGGTAGGTCATCTCGCCCAAGACAAACGTGTTAAAGGGAAGGTTGTTGATATACTCTGCCTTATCATTTATAAGCGTTAGAATTGTACTTTCCTTTAGTGATGACATTTTCTCTTGTAGAAAATTTAGGTCGAGATTAATGATTGAATTCTGACTCTTGTTATCCTTGATTAATTTACACATGCTAGAGGGAAGGTCTAGTTTTACATCTATCTTCTTCACCTTGCCACATCTCAATCCTAGCGTTCTGTCTGCAAAGTCTCCAACAAGGCTATCTTATCTCTGATGAACGCACATGTTTTTATTTAATTAATGCTTTTAAAATTTCGGTCATTGCTACGATGATTTTAGAACGGCCTTGAGTTCATTTGCTTGGGTCTCCTGGGGTACTAAAGGCATGGCCAACCTGAAGTCCCCCACTAGTAACACCAACATTCCACCCATAATCTTGTATTTACGGTGAATGTCGTGCAGATTACTGTTTAGAGCCTCTATTCCACTTTATTTGAGATAGTAAGCTCGTCCCATTTGATTAATTTGAAATATTGGAACCCCTTGGCTACATCTTAATTTTTTTAAATGTTATCTTGGGGTATTATTGTATGATTAGGATTGAAGGGGGTTTAAAGGCAGATCGTGTAGTTTCTGTTAAAATATGCGATTCTATACAGGGATATTCTAGCTTAGGTTGGTACAACCGTTAAATATGTCATTCTTTTTTTATAGACAATCTGTGTCTATGCCTATGAACTTGTGTAACAGTCGGGTCACGTTATTAGTTATTATAACATGTATTGTCAAGTCTAAAACCGGTTAATTATTTCTATAAACTTGTGTACTCTGACAGGTTATGGGCCCAGACTTGTGGATTTTAGGACGGGTAAAGCTATAAGTCAAGAGTGCGCAGTAATACGCGTGAACTCTACGTGTTTGCTTGTTGTTTGTGACGCCGTTGCCAATCACCATCGCCATAATGGTTTTAGAAAAAGACAAAACGTACAGAATTCTGCTTTTCGACGGCACTAATTTCGACAACTGGAAGTTTCTGGTAGAAACCCTTCTAGAAGAAATAGATCTGTTGCCCTTTATTCAAGGTGACTATCGGGACTTGATGAAAATTGCGTCTAGTGATAATGTTGAGATTAAGGCGGAGAAGTAAAAAGAGCTGGACAAGCTTTGGAAAGCCAATCGCAAGTGTAAGTCACAGATTATACAATGAATCTCGGACAGCCACTTGGATTGTGTGAAGGATAAGAACACCGCCTATGATATATGGCAAGTGCTTTGTAGTACTTATGCTCGTAAAGGTATTGCTAATCAGCTTTTACTACGCAAAACCTTGTTGATGATGAAATTTGTTCCCTTTTTAGAGACCCTTGATTTGAATTTTATTAGGTTTGATCGTACTATTTGGGAATTGAAATAGTCGGTAAATAATCTCGAAGAATCAGATGTTGTCTGCCATCTTCTCTTGTCTGTGCCATCTGAATATCAAGTAATTGTCACTGCCATAGAAACATTATCAGCTGATAATCTCAACCTAGCATTCGTAAAAACGCGCCTACTTGATGATCAGAGCAAACGCCAAACAGAAGGTATCGATGGATGAAACCAATCAGTATCTAGCTTTACTGATTGGAAGGCTAGAAAATTGAAATCTTCGCAACCGGAATGTTGTCATAATTGTAAACATAGCATTTCAAAGCAAGTTACTGATAATAAGTTTTTTTCTGTCATAAAGCTGGACATTTTCGTTCGGACTGTCCAAAATTGAAAGTTAAGAAGCATCATAAGAATTCAATACTTAAATCAAATGTAGCTAAAGCTAGTGATGATGAAGAAGACTTAATTACCTTCCAGTTGGACGTGAAAAATGCATTCCTATATGGAGACCTTTCTGAAGAGGTGTATATGAAGCAGTCACCTGGCTTCGTAACTGACATCAGCCTTGTTTGTAAGTTACACAAGACCCTCTATGGATTGAAGCAGGCACCACGGGAGTGGAATGCTAAATTTGACAAATTTGTGAATTCTCTCGGATCTAATCAGTCTGAAAATGTAAAATGGTTATACTTTGACTTCAGAAACAGCATAAAAACTTAACTTTTAGTTTACGTAAATAGCATAATTTTGGCGGGGAGCAATCTGTAGAAGCTGAATGACATCAAAACATATCTTATGTCCGAATTCGAGATGAAGGATCTTGAAAGTTTGCACAGCTTTCTAGGTATAAAAATTAATCAAAAAACTGATGATATGTCATTTAACCAATAGCCTACTTGAAGAAAGTTCTCAAGAAACTTGGTATGGAACAATGCAAACTGGTCAAGACACCGATGGAGACAAAACCACCTGAGATAACTACATCAGACTGCATAAAAAATAAAACCGTACCGTGAGCTTGTTGGTAGTTTGATGCATGTGATGCTCTACACTCGTCCTGATCTGAGCTTCTCAGTAAACTTCTACAGCAGGTATCAGAGCAATGCAACAGAAGCTCACTGGATTTGACTCAAACGAATACTACGATACATTCAAGGAACACTTAAAGTTGGTCTATTCTTTCCGAAGAACTGTGATGTCGCCTTACGGGCCTACGTTGATGCGGACTGGGCCAATGACAGCAATGATCGTAAATCTACATCTGGGTACTTATTTCAAGTTTATGGTGCCACTGTTGGTTTGACTACACGTAAGCAGACTATAGTTGCCCTGAGCTCGACGGAGTCAGAGTTTTTCTCCCTGTCAACCACCTAATCCAACCTACTCTGGTTGAGAAGACTGATCCAGGACCTTGGGATCACTCCAGAACCCACCAAGGTGTACGAGGGCAACCAATCATGCATAAGATGTTTGGATAAATGTTAACATCGTAGACTAAAACATATTGATGACAAACAAAACTTTGTTCGTGATTTGTATTTAAGTGGTGTTATTGATGTGATTTATTTGGAGACAAATGAACAATGTGCTGACATTCTGACAAAGCGTTTGGTTGGAAACAAGTTTGAGTACTTTTGTAATTATATTGGTATAATCAAATGCTGTTTCACTAGAGTTTATTTGTATGTATTTAAGGGTACATGTCGGACATTTTGCCTAATTGAGTGTTAAAATATGCAATTCTATGCAGGGATATTCTAGTTTAGGTTGTTACCACAGTTAAATGTGTCATTCGTTTTTTAAACTAATCTGTGTCTATGCCTATGAACTTGTGTAACAGTTGAGTCACGTTATTAGTTATTATAACATGTATTGTCAAGTCTAAAACAGGTTTATTATTTCTATAAACTTGTGTACTTTGACAGTTTGTCCCCCCCCCTTTATTAAGCGTAACAGCGATGCCCAATGAAGCCACACCCATAGCGATTCCCTGTTACTTCTCACTTTGGATAGTAGCAGGTTTTTCTAGGAATACTTTCCCTGTACATCCGCAGGCATCCAAGAATTAAACACTGCAAAGTCCAGCGTTTAATATTTTAAATAAATTATTGAAATCATCAGATCTTCCGTAAGACTTGTCTCATTGTTTATACAAAACAGTTTTAGTCTTGGCCCAATTCTCTGAGGTGGTTTCACTTGCTAATAACCCCATTTGTTTCACGCGTTGGCTTAATCAAGCCTTAGTGCTTGAGAAGCTTTCCTGCCATCGAGACGACCAAATCCTCAACAACACCAGACATTGGTTTAATATCATGTCAAGATTCTGCTGAACATCAACTTCTGAACAATATCTTTCCACGCCCTCAGCTAAACTGTCCTTGTGCCTCTCCCTCCGCAGGAGCGGCCTGAAATCTGCAAAACAAACAACATGATGGTGTGCGCAGGGGCGGATCCACGGGGCCTCCGGGGGTGCACGCCCCCTCAAGAAATTAATCCAATCAAATCAATGTTAAAGTCATTACTAGTTTTATTTTCACATAGTACTATCCGGCTAACCAGATTTCATTAAAAAAATTGTAATTGGTCTAACATTAAATGATTAATATATAGCAATTATTACAAATACTCAGGACAAAAAGCGCATTAATTATTAAAACGGTGAAAATAGACATTAATGCAATTAGCACACCTTTGAGTTCTTACCTCTCCTAGCGCCACATTACGTGGTAGAACCTTATTCTGTTTGCGCCATTCTGTCGCCAAATGCGCCAATGTAGTTTGCCAGTCAGTGCGCGTTTTTATTTACTAGTTTGCCATGATGGTTTTATTATAATATCTTATATCAATCGTTTATTGAATTGCTAAAATACTATTTTTATAATAATTGCTATACTGTTTGAACTTATTTCTCTCTTAATAATCACTATTTGTTGATTTTCTTCTTATTTGTTTTTAATACATTTAAAATTTCGAGATATACCCTTAATTTGAGTATTATTCTCAAGTCTAGCGTTACACTGAAACATTACTTTATGATTTACTCTCAAATTTTGAAGTATTTTTCTTAAATGTTTCTTGAGGGGAATCTCCCCCGACCCTATCCAACGAGAGCACCCCCCCAACCCCCCTCCTCACGAAAATCCTGGATCCACCCCTGTGTGAAAGTACCTTCCTCCTGTCATCAACGTTTATTCTAAGCGTCCCCAGGCTCTACCCGTCAAGCCTAAGATAGGAAAGATTGTTACCGCGACTTCCTCAAGTGATAGCAAATGGTCTCCCAACAGTCCAATATCTGCAAACGGAAAATGAAACAAAGTTGTATACGGTTAACTTCAACGCCCTCGTAAGAAGAAAGAGGATTAACAATTAATATCGCACAACAATGTCAAAGTTAGTGTCGTAAAACAATTCAATCGAGCTCGGAAGAATATTGATGTGGACAAGATTCAGGCTAAAGGAACATTTCTCTCGTTCTCTGTCTGTGTGTGTGTGTGTATATACACACATCTATCCATCTATACGCATCTATCTATCTATATTAAGTATGATTGTCCTCTACATATTATTTACTAACATTCCAAAGAAGTTAACCCAGTACCAAATAGATTTTAACCAGGGAGTCGAACCGACATTTTTATCGGTTCTGGTTTCGGTACCTATTCTCCAAACAAACATCTAAAGGTTCCGGTTCCGGTTATTCTCGGTTCCTGATAATGTTCCGGTTCTTTAGTTTAAAAAAAAGCGCAGCGTCTTTCTATCCGTTCAGGTTACGTTAATGTACTGTTTTCAATAGTGACATTTAAATGAATGAGGAAGGCTATATGTTTATATTTAGAAGAAATGTATCCTCATTTTCGTGGAAGAAGAGAGGAAAACCACTTTAGACATAGCACAATGGATCAACAGTATTGCTAGATAATGTACCTTAATAACAATAGTGCATCATTCTGGTTCACATCTTGGTCTCTCACTGTCAATCTCATAGTCAAAAAACTTCCCAACTGGGTTTTCTTTAACGTGCTCCATCAATAATATTATTTAAAATTCAAACCACTTACTAACAAACGAAAATAATCACATCCACACTGTACACATTGAACACGTTCACTGAGCTACTTCCTAATTTAAACTTGAGGGAAAGAAGTTAAAGTTTGCATTTTGCCATCCTCCATCTCCCCCAATTAGATGTTATAAATAGTTTTAAAAGTTAGGTGTGCGTATCTATTTGGATATTGATATATATAAGCTTTTTAAACTAGCACGTCCTTTATGCTCTTCATTTAATACACATAAAACGGAAGTAGAAAAGGGCAGCTTGTGTTTATTACAAAAAAAACTCCCGTTACCCAAAATTTTCACAGCTCCACCCCAACACGACGACAAAGTGGTAGAAATTTTTTCCTCCTTTTTACGGTTTAGTTCATCAGAACTGAATGGGGCTAGTATCGATAATCGCTTAGTTATTCCTGGCATGTTTCTTGAATACTCTATGAGTGTCTATCGAGGAAAAAATTACCTCGTCAATTTTGAATATTTTAGTTCCTAAAATGGAAACTGCCTTAAATTCACGTTTTCAATTTTCCACCATTTTGATTCACTCTTAACAGCGAAATGGGACCTGGTAATCGGGACGCTTCGAAAATATTAAGGTATATGGGTTTCCAATATGTGATTTTACAAACTCTACAAACATAATTCAGAATAACTAACTTTTGATGAGGAAAAATACTAATCTTTTTGTCACGTGTTGTCGAGAACGAGTGGCTTTTGCATGACAAATAAAGACTGTGAGAACTCGACAAGTAGATACTGTGAGAATACTACAAGTAGATACTGTGAGAACTCGACAAGTAGAGACTGTGAAAATACTACAAGTAGATACTGTGAGAATACTACAAGTTGATACTGTGAAAATACTACAAGTAGATACTGTAAGAATACTACAAGTAGATATTGTGAGAACTCGACAAGTAGATACTGTGAGAATACTACAAGTATATATAGTGTGAGAATACTACAAGTAGATACTGTGAGAACTCGACGAGTAGATACTGTGAGAACTCGACAAGTAGATACTATGAGAATACTACAAGTAGATACTGTAAGAATACTACTAGTAGATACTGGGAGAATGCTACAAGTAGATACTGTAAGAATACTACAAGTAGATACTGTGAGAACTTGACAAGTATATACTGTGAGAATACTGCAAGTAGATACTGTGAGAATACTACAAGTGGATACTGTGAGAATATTACAAGTAGATACTGTGAGAACTTGACAAGTAGATACTGTGAGAATACTACAAGTAGATACTGTGGGAACTTGACAAGTAGATACTGTGAGAATACTAC
>CABFOW010002574.1:76872-97759 GCA_902141385.1 Timema californicum | reverse complement strand
CGATGACTTGAAGATGTGCAACACCTAATAACATGTTTACATTTTAACAGGAAATAGAAATTTTAATACGAAGTGTTGACCCCTGTGGACCCAATATTAATCTTTTTTTATTGGTCCAAACATACAAATGAGGACATTAATTATTTAAAAATAAAATTATAAGATTTGAAACAGAAATTTTTATAAATCTTGACGGCAATCTTGCCTTCTTACATTATTCCGTTCAGAAATCTTACGAGTTTATAGAAAGAGAGAGAAAGTCTGTGTGGTGTGCCGTACCATTTATTTCTTTAATTTCTCGTTGTTAATTTTGTATTTTTAAATTTATGTTTATGTACTTTTAGTCTTGTCGTCAACTTATTTTTTTTCACTGAATGTTTGAAGATATTATTTTAATATATATTATTAGAAATTGTTTATATGACACTATGTTATAATTTTAAGCACAATTCAACCAGACATTTTAATCTAAAGTCATTCCAATTTCATTCTAAAAATCTTTTAAATTAATATATATTTACTTATATATAATATTAATGGGTGCTTATATTGAGTTGTATATGAGTCCTAGGCACAATCATGATCACTCCTTACTGTATTCCATTTAAAATGTTTTATAAAATTATAACCATTATAAGGGTTTTAAGACTGCCGATGACCGGTTGATTAGGGATTGAATCCCGGCTAGGTGTACTTAGAGTGTTTTTTCTTAAATGTTTTCTCACTCTCCCTCCACGTAAATATGGGCCTACTTTAGGCTACTAGGAACTCGGAAGATCATTGGCGCACTTACAAACGTTCGCCACCTATCCCAATTTTGAACTAGTTCTATCCAGTCCACCTCATTACACCCTATCTCTTCTAAATACAACTTTCTTCATCCTTAACACCATAGTGAAACTAGTACATAGGCGTATATCCCGAACGGGTAGAAAGGCGTGGTGCAAGTATATTATATTTATCATATATTATATAATTATTATATACCTTTAAAAAAATTATATATCTACATACTTTATTTTTATATATGTTTTCTGATATATATATCAGAAAACATATATATTATTAGAAATTGTTTATATGACACTATGTTATAATTTTAAGCACAATTCCACCAGACATTTTAATCTAAAGTCATTCCAATTTCATTCTAAAAATCTTTTAAATTAATCTATTTTACTTATATATAATATTAATGGGTGCTTTTATATATATATATTATATATATATAATATTTACACACACATGTTGTTTGGATTTATTTGGGAAGTAAACGGAGTGTGGAAAGTAGACCTCAAAACAACACAAAAATCCTTATGAAAATTTCCTTTTTTCGATGTTTCCCTAGATAAGGCCTTCCAAGCTTCTGCCGAAATTGTTAATAGCCCTACTTGATATAACCCTATTGCACCTCTTTAAAGTGACCTGTCACTGCTAGTACACAGGCAGGGCTGCAGCTACACGAACAGAAGTATATCAAATAGGGCTATTAAATTAACAATTCCAGAAGAAACTTGGGAGACCTTATCTTGGGAACCATCGAACATCAGACATTTATGTTCAAATGGCCTTTTTGTGTTGTTTAGAAGTCCACTACCCCAAGGCCGTAGCCGAGGGAGGGGAAGGGATTCAAACCCACCTCCACCTCCCTGAAATTTTATGAACAATATATATATATATATATATATATATTGGGGGCAATGTAACCATAAAAAGTACTTCAGAGAGCTTCAAGAGGTGTTTAGTATTCAGAATCTTATCCTAGCCTTCGGCAGTTATGGTATTATGTTGCCAGAAACCCCTTCAAATATCTTCTAGGGGTGTTTAATATTAAGATTATTTCCTAGTTTTCTGCAGTTATGGTGTTATGTTGCCATAAAAAACACTTCAGAGAACTTCTAGAGGTGTTTATATTTAGAATTTGTTCTAGCCTCTGGCAGTTAGGGGGGGCTATGTTGCCATAAAAAACGCTTCAGATAGCTTCTAGAACTATTTATAATTTTTTCAGCTTCCGGCAATTGGGGGATAGGCCCACCACCTCCTTCCCTCCTGAAATAATTGGCTGGCTATGTCCTTACTCTACCCACACCCCAGTAACTTTCCACATGAATTGGAACATCCTGCATTTAATTATAAATTAGTTAGAATTAGATTTAAACTTATCTAGGCCTATACAGGTTTCCTAAAAGAATATTAAATATTTGTACGTCCCTATGGTATTTAATGTAAGGCATGTAGGTGAGGAACTTTTGAAGAACACACACCCACGTTAGTATAGAGAGAGGAAATATGGTTACTTCACATTTATACTGCACCCCCAGGTAAGTTCAGCTATTTTTTGATTCTGTTGTTTTCTTCAAGCTATACGCATATGCACTAAGTTATGTTGTGAAAGAGATGATTAAAGTAGAACTTAAGGAAGGGTACCCGCATTTGCACGGAGGGTAGAGAATAATTGAGGAAAAACCACCCTCAATACACTCAACCAGCATTTGAACCCTAATCTCCCCATCATCGGCAGTCCAGTCTATTTCGAAAGTGACGCCTTAGTTAAACCGAAGTTGATAGGAGGGTGGTCGAATAAATCAAATATGACACTAATCTAATCGAAAGACTGTGACTTTGCTCTAGTGAGACAGATTGTAGTTCGGTAACATCCTTTTCCCTTCCTCTTAAATCCCAATCCCGACGAGAGAATACGTTCATTCTCTTTAAAAGTAAAGGTGACTTTCCCCTCAAGTTTTGGCATAATAAACCATACATATCACGATATATTAAAAAAACAAAATGTTTTGCGTTTGAACATTTGTTTATATATATTAGAAATCAAAAGAGATGCAGGTCTGATTATATTGGACAGGCTGCCACCCAGCTCCCACTCCCAGACGCTATCCCACTACTGCTCAACACAGGGACTTTTGGCTGCTGGGTTTCCCCCCTGGCCCGGTTCGCCCCGCCTTAGCTAACCTGGACACCCCGGGCTCCCCCAGATTGTCCATATTGATGCCGAGCTTAGTGCGGACATCCGGTCAACGTGGGGCACTGAACAACAGAACCCCCACCTTCAAATCATCCACTACACCCGACTTCCAGGTAGCTAGATTACAGGAGTACGCCACCACTCCCAGTCGTGAAAACCTCGTTCAGTTTTGATATTTAAGTGTACTAACCTTTGATCATTTTTTTTATTTTATGCGAATAGCTTTGATATGTTTTTAATAATATTAATTTATGCTTAATTTTTTTGTTTTCACTATCCAGATTATTAAAATTATAACACCAATAACTGGGAAAATGTTTTATAATAGCTTTCCACATCTCTAATAGGTGGCGCAAAGTATGCCAAGGATGCTAGACACAGGTTATATCACATTTAGATTGCTACAGCCATTTTGGCCTAAAATCATTTTATGTCTGTGTTTTATCTTTTAACTTTAAAAATTATTATTTTAGAAACACAGGTATAATTTTTAATATTTATAAGACAACTGTGATATTTTAAATAATGTGTATATAATTTTTTAAAACTTTGAAAAAAATCTTGAATTTTATTAAGAAATGTAAAATATAAAAACTAAATAACAAATTACATATATTTTTATATACATATTAAAGCTCATTACAATTGCAATTTTATTTGGTTTGGAGGTATAGTTTAGAAAGGAATGCTTTAATGTTCACCCCAGCCCACTGTGAGCCATGTTATAAATAATAAATACATGTTTTTTTAAAGACCAATCTGACTGTCATTTCTTGAGTACTATGTAATCAAACTGTTCAGAAACTGCACAAATATTTAGGAGTTTAAATAGAAAAAAAAAAGTCATTATGATCTGTGGACTTGTTTACATAATCATTCATCAGCTAAGAAGTGTCTTGTTATTTCTCCACTTCTAATAGGCCAATATTTTAGTTTTATGGAGTCACATTAATAAGTATGTATACAACCAAAATGTAATTTTGTAACAGATTATACATTTTTAAGTGATGGTTCATACTTACTAATAGTTAATAGTACTGATTATTAATGTTCTTGATTACAGGTGTTTGAAGTATGTTGATGCCACAAGATTCATATGATTTTCCGATTGAGCTGCAATGCAAACCCTTAGCTCTAGTTGGTTTAACAGGATTAGACATAATTAACAATGCAATTCACAGAGCTATTTGGGAAGCATTTAGCAACAATATCAGATCTGATAGGGCCTCTGTTCAATTCAAGCTTCTAGACTCTGCACATGAATATCCTCCAGTAAAACCGAAGGTAGGCTCTTGAGAAAATTGCTTTCTCTTATTTTTTTGGTATTTAACATTTACTTGCAAAATAACTCACACTAGAACAATACACAGTGGAGAGGAGTTTGTACAGAAATTTATTTTTGGGTTGTGGGGTTCGTGGGGAAGTTCACTGACGGATGTTGTCAAGGAATTTGTTTAACATTAATTCTCTTTTGATGCAGTTGAATATTTAAAAAAGACTTAGTTCATAGTGTTATGAATTTTAAAGGCTCCATTAAATAATATTACTTAGCACCGCGTCTTACTACCCTTTCAGGTTATATGATTACTCCAATAAATTAGTGGCCTAAGCATTGAGTAGGATAAAAAAAATACATGGGGATAGTAATAAGCGAAGGCGAGATTTTTTTTTTCAGTGTAAAATGATAGATAAAAAATATAAGTTTTTCCAGCACCTATACATACACCAAGATTCTGAAGTTTCCAATTAAAACAAAACAAACCTTATAAAACTCTAAATCATAAAAATAAATATTCTAAAACGTAACTAATTGACTAGGTAATGTTCCACCATATGCCATAGCATTGCACATAACACCTGAATATTATTTATCACATATATGTTTGTTCACATAAATCTGTCACATTGTTCAAATAGGCCTACTAATTACGATCTCAAAACTCTGAGGCGCCTACAAAAAACCTTTCTACCTGGTCTATTTACAGTACAACTAGATATGCGGCAACACCAAAACCAAAACTGTACGTATTGGTAGATGAACATCTTTGAAAAAAGTTTCTTGCATTAACAAAACCTTCCTAGAATATTTGAGGCAATTACGTATTTATTAATACACACAGGCCTAAAGCATCCACAAACATTATATCTTTCTTTTTTAGGTACCTTATGAACCTTAATTTTGTAAGTGATTAAGCATTGCTTTATTATTTTTATTAAAATAACTTTGAACATTCTCCAACAAAACAACTTGAAGCACACTGTCACACATCTCAACTGTGCTGCTCGTGAGAATATCATCAAAGGTCTCAACTGTGTAGGAAATATTTTAGAGAGTGATAATATTTTTCTATATAAAATATTAAGAAGTTAATGTTTCACTTAAACAACTCAACCACATTTGATCTAACCTTTCATGTGTGAGTAAATACAAATTTCATATAACTATCTAGAGGACACTTGCTTAAAAAGAAACTTCAAAATCTTGGTGTGTGTATAGGTGCTAAAAAACATTAAATTTCTCATAATTTGACAGATTAAAAAAAATAAAGAATCTCGGCCTCAGATTATTACACTAAAACTTATAGCAAAATAAATATTTTTTCACTTTGTCTTACTACCTGTTCAGGTTATATTCCATTCACCGTAGGAATTGACTTCTGAAAGGCCTTTTTCCCTGCCATAAATCTATTATATAGTAGGATATTGGTAGGAAAAAAAGACCTTTCAGAGAGTAATTCCTACAGTGAATGGAATATATACACACATGTAATAGTTACTTTAATGGAGTATGAATGAGGAATAAAGTATTTTAGAGGGAATATACCCACATTTGTGTGGAAGGCCAGTGGGAAACCATTTAGGAAAAATCACCCTCAGTCGACCCAATCGGGATTCTAACCCTGTTATCTGTGTCTTCAGCAGGTAAGTCTAATATGAGGGTGATTCCTTAGACTATTTGGACACTGAAGTAGATATACATTAATAATCATTTTTATGGGATAAGGGTGAGTCTCCCAAACCACTCTCATTGGCACAGACATTGTTTGAGAAATTCCAGCTTTGAAACAGTAGTACTGAAAGCATTGGACTAAAATTATGTGAGAGACCTTGGTTGTCAACTAGCAGAAGAGTTGGAGGAAAAGGACATTACTTGAAGAAAGGTATATATGGGGATGGGTAAGAGGGAAAAATTAAATTTGGCTCGGATGCAAACATATATGCCTATATTGGATTATAGTTAATGGTGACAAATTATACCTGCCAATGAATACATGAAAAGACTTAAATCTTTGGCTACTTACTTACTCTATGGTATTAGAAACTCAAAAGTTAATTGCCGCACTTACAAAAGTACTCCACCTAACCCTATCTTGAGCTAGTTCTATCCAGTCCATCTCATTACACCCTTTCTCTTTCAAGTTCATTCTAATGTTATTCTCCCGTCTGCATCTAGATCTTTCCAATGGCCTCTTTCCATTGGGTTTGCCAGTCAGTACCCTGAACAAGGTTCTAAATTCCCCCATTCGATCTGCATGTCCTGCCCATCGTAACCTGTGAGACTTGACTATCCTAACAATATCTTGTAATGAGTACAGGGTATCTAATTCATCATTATGTAACCTCCTCCACTCCCTGAGAGCTTCATCTCTTTGTGGACCATATATTTTCCTGAGCCCCTTGTTTTCGAGCGCCATAAATTTGTTTTCGTCTTGTAAAATAAGAGTCAACGTTTCACACCCTAAAGAGCAATCGGCATTATGATCTTTCACCATAAAATATCTCATCAAGAAAACACTCGAAATTTTACCATCTTAGGCTACAAGATTAGCTGCTTATTCTATTTTTTTTTAAATGGTCTAGCTTGAATAATATTTATGCTAAAAATTTAACTGAAAGTCAATTTTTTTAACCAACTTACCTACTAAACAATCCAAATAATGCATGATCTTTGTTAGCGAGTGGGACTGGGTGGGGAGTGTCAATTCCCTACCCTCAGATAATGTATTTAACTGGGATACACTTGGCATTGCCAATGAAATGATGAAGTATTTTTATTCAAGAACATGAAATTTCATGTCTGAAGCAATTCATAAATAATAACTATTCTATATAATTTGGTTCATTTGGCAACAAATTATTTGTCTTAGTTTATTCTAAGTGATAATGGGTCAGGAAGATATTTTGTCCAAAAAGGGAGGAAGATATTGGGTAGTGGAGGTTATGTAATGATGAGTTACATAACCCGTACACATCAGAAGAAATTGTTATGATAATAAAATCTCACAGATTACATTGGACAGCAAATATATAGACATGGTTAACCCGAAAGTCGGTTAATTGAGAATTCACTGTAGGATATACGCTTTTCAAATAAAGCACATTTTTAAACTTAAACCTATCTTTGATTATCCTAGAGAAACTCCTATGATTGGTACATCCCTAAAGGAATCTTGAAACGTAATTGGATGAACAAACATCTCAATGAAGTCCCTGCAGTGGTGGTCATCTTCTATGAGTTAGACTGGGATGATGTTTTGTGGAACGAAAAGAAGATTGAATGCTCATCAAGAGTTCAGTCTGTAAGGTGAGAGTATTTTATTTATTTTTTGTATCTACTTTTTATCTTGTTATATTTACACCAAACCGCACCAAATACTAGTTATTAACATCAACCATGTTTTGCTACTACTTCTTAGTTCTGTAGCTAAAACCAACACATGATTTTCAAAAGAGGAGTAATGTAAAACTAATTCACACTAATTTGTGTCCTAGAGGATTTTTTTCTCCTTCATTAAAATTTAATTTGTTTTAACAAAATGACTTATTTAAAAAAAAGTGAATAATGAGGCCAAACTATGCTCTTTATTTGAAATCACCATAGAAAAATTGTACTAAGTCCTAGTATAAATATTTAACTTTTCAGATTAGGTTCAAACACAATGATTAGTCTGATCAACTTGCCAATCACAAAGGAAATGATCAAATTAACATCGGTAATTGTTACTAAATCCAAACTTTAAAAAAGTTATAAATAACTTGGAATGGATTTTAATAGTTTGGTTTATTTGGCTATTGATTGCTGTTCTAGTGGAAAACTATTTTTGTAACTGCACATCGATGAGCACAAGTTCTAAATGCTCATCTCATTTAGTCTGGTTTTCCAGTAACGTTGCCGGTCACAGGTAGTAAGTGAATAAAACTCAACAATTTTCAGGATAGTGAAATAGACTCGATATAATTGCTGTAAATTCAAAATTAACTGTCCTCAAGTTAAAAAGGCCATATGCAGGATAAATAGAAGACGACACATTGGAACCTATTTGCATAGAAGCTGACATTAAATATTTCAAAACCTGTTCAACATAATCTGTGTCGCAAAACCGGTGCTGCCCATAAGGCAGATGTTTGCAAATAATGCCAATCAAAACAAACCATTTTGTTGAAAAACTCCTTGCCAGAAAAAGGATCTATAAAAACTCACCTTAATATTTTGTGTAATGTCTACTAGGGCGTCGCTAGAAGGCCGCAACACACGGATATCAGTTATATTGATCCAGCAGACAGCACCCTTACCGTCTGGAGAGGACATGTTGGCTGCCGAACGAGCAACAGCCCTTTGTACTAGCTGTGAGCTCAATCCCAAATCTCTTTTTGTCCTGCCCCATGGAGACCACTTGCTTGGATATACCCTTAGGTGAAGACTGAGAATTTACAAATCATAATTTAACTTATTCCTTAAAATATTGGAACTGTTTAGGACCTATCCTAACAATTTCACTCGCCTACATTTGATACCAAAAAATAGCTTATACCGGTTTCAATGATTGCATGATTTAAGGCGTCACTCTTGCAATAGACTGCTGATAACAGGGAAATATGGATTCAAATCACACCCGGGTGCACAGAGGGTGGTCTTCCACTCTATCCATGCACATGTGGTTATACTTCCTCTAAATTGATCCTTCCTCACCCTTAACCCATTAGCGTAGTTAGTACATATGCATATTACCTGAACCGGTAGTAAAACCCAGTGCTAAAAAAGATAGCTAAAGCTTTACTTAATTTATTTATATTCTTAGCTAATGTAAACAAAGTGCTTTCTGGGATGCCATACTTCATATTAATGTGACATTTATTTATCTACTCATCAAAATTATTTTGTTTGAATATAGAATACCTACCTGTAAATGTAAGTAAATCCATACTAAATGATAATTTCAATGTACTGGTACCAACTTAAATTTGAATGAAACATTTTACTCAAATTGATCAAACAAATATTATTTTTTTATCTTTGAAATAACATAAGGGAATTCTTAATCATTTGACTTTCATGCCATATGAAAACTAAGAAATGTTAACCCTGACAAGATTTGAACCAGTAAAGAATTCCTAAGATTGTTAGGCCATGTTTTAAGTTAATACTCTGAAATTTCCGTTAACTCAGATAACTTCAAATGGCAAAGCACAAGACTTTTCTAAATATAATTTTGGAATATCATTACAAGATAATATTAGCACACAGATATTAATATGTACTTGGTTGTAGAAATAATTGATTTATGATCAGCATCTGCTTCGTGTTTATAAAGATTGGTTTGTTAAGACTTAAGTATTAAATATTAACATGGACATTGAATCTTAAGTGACTTATAAGCTATGATTTTGATTAACAAATTATTATCCACACATTTTTTTAAAGTGTAGTCCTACCACTTTGCTTTGATAATTTTTTTAAATTCACATAATATTTGTACACATTTTATACTATTACATAATTACCCTTGGAATATAATTTTTTTAGATCTACTTTTATAAATAGCAAATATATTCTACCAACTTACCCAACACATGTTTTTGGTTTCAGGCTGGAGAATGCATTTTTTGATCTTGCTCAGAACTACTACCACCATGAGGCACGCAATGTGCGCTCGCACCGAGACCACCTGAACAAAATAACCCACCAGTACTTGTTTGTGAGGCATTTCTTCAAGATGGGTTTCCTTAATGAGTTGAAACAGCAGGATAACAACACAGCACACAAGTAAGCTGCCAAACATGTTGGCAATGCAACCTTTATCGATGTAAAAGTAAAGGGATCATACAAGCATATATCTCTGAATAATAAACATGTTGGCAATGCAACCTTTATCGATGTAAAAGTAAAGGGATCATACAAGCATATATCTCTGAATAATTTTTTTTTACCTCCATAACTGTTTCCAGCCTGTTGCGTGGTCAGTTTTTTATTTAAGCCATTATTTTTAACTGCCAGCTTGCTGTGCCTGTTGTAGTTTATGAATTAATTTTTTTTAACTTGTTGCCTGTTGCAACTTGTCGAGATTTAACGTCAATCTCTTGATCAAAGTGAGGCATATCACATTAAAACCTTCCTTTCCCAAAATGATTAGTGCTTGGTGTTATTTTATTCAGACACTACACACAAGCCTACAACCACCTTTTGGAAATAAGGATGGTTGATACCAACTCTCTGGAAATAAAGACAGTTGCGGGCTTTATAAACTTCAAACTTTGTAAGCTCATGTTCATGCTTACCCTTCCACGTGACGCCATCGCCCAGTTCCGCAAACATATAGAACTCTTCAAAAGCCGAGTAGGTCCCAGAGAATTGGCCTTTCAACACAGTGCTTGGATTTCAAAACAGTAAGTTTTTTAAAATAAATTTTACTTGTTAAGATGCATTGACTGCTCTAGTTCAACGTTTCCCAAAATTTTGCAAGTTTTATGACCCTCTTAGGCTTATAATCTAACTAGCATTTACCTAGACTCACCTGCTTTCTTGTAAAGTATAAATGGTAGATCATCAGATTTATCTTCAAAAAATGTATAGCTAGTATGATTAATACAATTCATTGGTATTTCATGTACTCCTGAAATACTTTGTGTACCCCTGGGGCTACATACACATACTTCAGTTTGGAAAACTCTTCTAATTGAAGGCAATCGGTGCTTTTACATTATATGTATTTGTGCAAACCTCTTATATTTATTTTTCATGCTAACTTCTCTAACTCATACAGGACATTTTAACCAGCAGCACTTACTGTATAAAGACTTACTAATTTAGTTAATATATTATCCCTTTTTTCACTATTCACATACAAAATTGCTCACATGGGATGCAAAAGTTTCCCACTTCATTATATCGATAAAACACCTTTGATACTCACCCAAGCAAACCGAGAATGATAGTTCATATCTTCTTGTTGTTTGTCATATATGAAATTAAAATTGTTTGAGCATAGGTTCAGTGTGTTTGGCGATATTTTTGACGAGGCAATAAGGCAGGGTCTTCCAGCCCTGCAGACACAGCATCCTGGCTTTTACTATCAACAAGCTGCTCAATATGCTGTGGAAAGAAAACAAACTTGTCTGGATTTATGCCAGGTAATATATTTCTCTCCCGCCCTCTATCTTTATAGGGATATGCACAGTATACAGTAATGTCTGTGGAAAAACTTGTATGGACAGAGTCAGTAACAAATGGGTGCTGAAGAAGTGCGGTTTGAAAGGGAATCCAATAGGTTATTTTGAAAGAGACCTCTCACGTTGTTTTGGGCATGTTGAGAAGATGAGGGAAGATCAAGTGATGAAACAAATATGTGAAAGTAGAGTGTGTGGATTAAAAGTAAGGGGTAGGCCATGTAAGACATGGTTAAATGTAGTAGACAAATATGTTAAAAATAGAAACATTAAGAGTTTTAAGAATAAAAGAGTATGTACGATTCGTATGGATGTTGAAGCAAAAGTAGTATGAAAAGATAGGGAAGTGGGAAGAAAGTTAGTGAGTGTGGATTGAGTGTGGAATTGTTGTTTTTTGAGCTGTATGCACAGTTTATTGCCTATCTTTAAGGGAACAGTATTATTAGTTATGTTGATATGGATGTATAAATGTATACATCAGGTGGCTGCTAATGACTTAAATGTGTTAGAGGAAAGAGTGGGGATGCAAGTATAAGAAATTAACCAACATTTACTTAGAGGTAGAAAGGATGATAGTAACAAGAAGGGGGAAAAAATCATCTCATTTGTCATAACTAAATAAAGCTTTCCTTGCAAACCAATCACATTAGTGTGTGTGTGCATGTGTGTGCTTGTGTGTTTATTGATAGACTGCCTGGTAACTTTGAAATTTCTCGACAGTTCAAAAATTAACAGAAAATAATTTGATATTCATCTGCTTCATAAATATGATTAGTCAATATATCAGGCAATATGACAAGCTACATATTTGACATATTTTGTCAAAACACATCTGAAACAAACATTTTCTTTAGCTAATTTTAATTTCTTATAAAAAGACAAAGCAATCAAGAGTCACCTATACTTGTTTATTGACTAAATTGCACCTTTAATAGCACAATAAAGATATACCAACACTACTCAGTTGTTTGTCTAGAATGTAACAACTTATCCGGAACCAGACCCTTTGTCTGGCTGGGAGCATTTAGAATTCTATGGTCAGCGAGCATGGCGTCCGGGCAAGTTGAGTGCGGAGCCTCCTGATCCAGCCAAGGAGAAGAGTGGCATTCTAGCACTCCAATACATTGAGAAATTCCACACCAACCACTCGGTGAGGAGATTAACATTAATTTTGTTTATTTATTTCATCATAAATTCCTTGAGCCTGGGCTCCTGCTTGTAAAATATTGTGGGGAATAGCTTAAGAATTATTACAAATCATGTGTATATAGGCCTATTTTATTTATCTAATATATTTTATTGTTAAGAGGACAATTTAGGAATGATTACCAAACATTCACATATAAATATGGTGGCTACCCCTCCTAATCTAAACCATGGCCTAAGAGTCTATTCTATATATATATATATATATATATATATGTTATTATTTTATATTAAACTGTTTTACATTGATTTTTAAACAAATTATTACAGTCTTCATTAAAAAATGCATCTGTTTTTGAAAGTGTTTAGACCCTCTCTTAAAATATAAATCTTATCTAAAATTATTCAAGTAAAATTGATTTAATAAATCCTTTTAGTTAAATCAAATTGAAACAACCTTATAACCTACTTCAGTGTCCGCAATATCTAATGCTTCACTCTTGTGCTAGACAAGATTGCCTATGACAGGGAGATGGGGGTTATAACCACATTTGAGTGTACTGAGGGTGGTTTTTATATATAAAAAAAATCCACACTTCACACAAATGCAGGTACAATTCCTCTAAATTCAACCTTCCTCATCCCTAACTCCATGGTGTAATTAATACAAATGTGTTTAACATGAACAGGTAGTAAGACTCAGTTCTGGAAAACAAAAGCTAATAATTATTGCCAACAAGTCATTTTGTGTCTACCATATCATAAATTATTGTTGGTGCTAATGATTGGCTGGTACACAGTACTTTTGTTTTTCTTAATTCAGCAAACATCTAAACTCGTGCAGAAAAAAGATGGCAACCATCACTAAATAAGCAACTAATGTTGAAACTAACTAGAATTAGCATTCATTTGTTTATTATATTCATTCTTATTTTAGAGGTTAGTTAATGTTATCAACAAATATAACATTATATTTTAAAAATGGTCTTAGTAGACATATTTCTTGATTAAAATAAAGCTCATAAACTCCTTTGAATTCCATGGTATTCAAGAGATTTGAGATTCGTAAAACTCTCAAATAGTATCTCCACTACATTTAGAAATACCTTAACTTGAAAGAACAAATTTATGGGATTGATATAAGGGATTAAATAGGTTCATGTTGTTGGGAGGTTAATAAAATCACAAAAAGGACAAATTTGTATTAATGCAATTAATTACTAAAAATGCATTATCTTCGTTGTTTACAACATAAAAGAAATAATAGCATTGGCACCAAGCCTTGAACCATTTTTATTACATTTAATTATACATATTTCAAATCTAAAATTTTACATTTTGAAAGATTCGAGGATTAAAATTTGGATTTGATATTTGAAAATAAATTAAGGTTTCGGCTTTTAGAAATATATTATTTGACCCATCTCTATATTAAAGAACAACTCTATAGCGTAAGCCTGAATGCGAGCTATACCGACCAAGCGGCCGCCGCTGTTAGTGATGACCGTGCCAACATTTGTGGATAAAGGGTGTCATGTGATCAGCACAAAGAACCCTCTGGCCTTTAATCTCTATTTTCTAGACCGGAGCTGCTACTTATTTATTCAAGTAACTTCTCATTTGTCCTCACGAGGCTGAGTTTTACGCTGTTTCACACTGCTTCATAGAAAAATTCAAGAAGGGCCGGGGATTGAACCTGGGACCTTTGAATCTGTAGCCAGGAATTCTGACCACTATGTCACATAGGCAGTCATTCTCTTTATTAAAACTGATCAAAATATAAAATCAATATCAGTAGAAATTTTCTTCAAACTACTGTATTGTATTATATTATATTTGGAAAGGTGGATAGAAACATACAATACAATACAATACAATATATTCACATTTCCTTATTGAGTTATATCATTATATATTCAAACTACTGTGTATCCCCTATCTTCAAATAGCACACAAGTTGGCATATTTGAATGTTTGATATTAGTTTTACAAATAGCAAGCATCAAACTTGCTGATTCCCATAGTTTAAGTTACTTTTTACTCGGTTCACCACTTAGTTATGTAAGAAATTAAGGCTTTTTCACGGAACTTTCTATAAATTTCTTTTCTTTTTATAACCAAATCAAATTTTGGGAATATTTCTTAGAATTATTGTTCTGACATGCAGGCTATTTTTACTCTGATTTGTTGATTATATTTTTAGTAAAATTAATAGTTATGTTTCTTGTGCATTTCAGACAGTCATTATAAACTTATTGGGCAATGCTATTTCTCAGTTCAAAACATATCGTTGTCCTCGAATGAGAAGACATCTTGGTAAGTCTGCGTTTTAATTTTTTGGGTCTATAACTTGCCCTTTTGTGTACTTTTTACTTGAGTGTATTGTCTTTATTCCAGTGGTTCAGATGGCAGAGGAATATTACAGTTCTCGTGATTACACTAAGTCATTGACGTGAGTTATCTAATTTATTCATTCATACATTCTGATTATTTTTATATACACTAATAAGATGAGATTATGGTAATATTATCATAATAAACAGTAGAGTCCCTGTACCCGCTGATTCAGCATCCACGATTTCAGTTAGCTGTGGTTTATCATTGTCCTCTTTTATATATTTTTAACTAACCAACCCACCTCGGTGACATAGTTAGCTAATGCGCTGGTTTCGTGTTGAGCTAGACTGCCGAAGACGAGGGAGATCAAGGTTCAAATATCACTTGGATGAACTGGGGGTAGTGTTTCCTAAATGGTTTTTCACTCTCCCTCAATGCAAATGTGGGTTCACTTCCTCTATATTTAACCTAGCCAATTTCTAACCCATTAGCGTAATTAGTACTTAAGCAGATAACCTGAATGGGTAGTAAGATGGAGTGTTAAGTACTATTTAATTAATTAATCAATCAAATTCATCTGCGTCTGACGCCACCCAACCATTACCGTTTTTGTCTGCTCTGCCTTCTCCATCTTCCGAAGATATTTATGATCACCCCTCTCTTGTTTTGTTGGAAATTCAATAGCTAAGCACAATGTCACAATTCTCACACCATCACCCCACTTCATCTCCTCATTCGTGGCTATTGTGCCGCCACCACCACCACCACCACCACCACCACCACCACCACTGTTAGTCACTTCAAGAAGAATGGATAATAGAAAGTACACTGTAACGTACAGAACACTTTATTATTACTTTGTTTAATGTTGGTAATGTCATACTGTGAATAAGTTATCAATTAAACTTTACCCAATCAAGGTTGAAAGAGGAAGAATGCTGGAAAGATAGATGAAGATGGGGGCATTTTACTAAACTTACCTTGCCACAAGCTAGAAACGATGATGATGATGACAAAGATCTCCCAATTATATTTTAACTGATTACAAAAGATTTTTTTTTAGGTACATCATGTTATATCTGGGAAAATATACAGTAAAGAGGTATAGAAATAAATAAACCTAATATGACTTTTGCATTTAATAAAAGGCTACACAGGGTTGCCAGCAAACCTAAAAACATTGAAAACCTGGAAAATTTGGAATTCGAAAGGCCCTGGAGAAACCGGGAAAAAACCTTAAATTTGCGTCAAAAACCTGGAATTTTTTTTATAATAATTTAATAATAACTTTGATTAATATTTTATGTTATAGCAGAAAGTATTTCTCATGAGCCAGAGAGGCCTGGATACCTCTACATTATAGTTGACTAAACCTCAGACCAAAATCGCTGTTCCAATATTAAAATATCACTTCAATACTTCTTACATTTCTTTTATATGTGGTAGCATATTCTTTATATAAAGAGGACAGAATGTATCAGCGAATTGAGGCCGAAAAACAGACAGAAAGAGACTTGTTGAAGAGGTGTAAACAACTAGAAATTAAAGCATTAGAGGCCGAAAGAGCTAAATGTTTAGCTGAATTAACTGGCGACATCAATAATTAAATTGCAAATTTGAATGCATAAATTTTGAGGTATTTTTAAATTTTTACTTTTATTTTAAGTTAGTTACTTTTAAAAAAAATCATTTTTGCTATTATAAAATTAAATTTTATATTTCAAATTGAAAAACGCTAAATAAATATATGGGTTAAAACGATCCTTATAAAAAAAAAGGTAAAATTAAAATGTATAATTAGATACAGATGTGGACCTAATTCAAGACAAAATACAAGTGACCCTAGTTAATCACACTTAAAGTGGTTCCGAGTGTTGACCATCAATTGCTTAATACAGTCATCAACAGTGACTTGGTTGAATATGTTACAATAAAATATTACTATTTATCAATGTAAAATTTAAGATATCCACAAGTTTAACATCTTTTGTGTTTGTTATTTCATGTCCCTCATTTTCTGGAATGACTTGAATTGAAAGGGCCAGATCACTGGCCACCCTGCCTACAGTTCACACTATACAATGTTGCTACTTGCCAACCTCTTGAAAAAAAATCAATCGTGATGACTCAATTTCTTGACCTAGTTTTCATTGAAATTCATCAGAGGGAGTGTGAAACGTGCAATGCAACTTCCTAAAAGAGGAAACCAATAAAACCAAAAGACAGAAGTTCTAAAGGGTGACAGGATATATACATAGGAACAGTAATTGATGTTTAGTGAGCTTAACTGCCAGGCTCATGTTATTTTTTTTAATGTGTCTTAGCACCACATCTTACTAGCTGTTCAGATTATACACATATATAAAATAAGTCATTCACAAGCTAAGTTAACCTGGATGACAGCTCGAAATGTTATTAGAAGTAATCCCTAATATATCACTACACCAACAGCTGACATCTATCACTTTGGATGACTGTAATGAAAACAGATGGTAATATATTAATGTGATAGTTAACCACAGTAATTTAGGCCAATATTATTTATATATTTATTTGAGGTTGGACACAAAGTTTAGTTATAGTTTTACTCCACTTAAAAAAAAAAAATTCACACCACTTTCACAAAAACTTCTAACGAATATAGCTTCAAAATGGTGACTGACGAATCTAAACCATATGGTTGAACATAACAGTAAACAAGTTTTTTACAATGATGCAGACACGCAGTTGATGAACATATTTTATTCAGTTAAATATTTCAAAATACGATAAAATAATCATAAAATCATTTATTGTATGTAAAAAAAATGACAAGAATTTTCTCTTTTCCAAGTAAATATGATGCCTGTATTAAAAGGTATTGATGTGTGCACTATATTAAACATAATCAATAATGTTCCAAAATGAAAAATAAATACTTTTAATTATGTTTAAAATATTGTTTCGAGTTGGATAAAAAGAAATTATTAAAAGAATGAAATAATATGAGAAAACTTTTAAGTTTACGTTATTTTAAATGTAATATACAACAGGTAATTAAAGATCTTTACATTTATAATAAAACTGTGATCTTTTAAAAGTGTTGGCAACCCAAAACCTAAACATATGATTTTCGAACTGTCATCCAAGTAAAAACCTTTCGTGAACGATATATAATTACTCTAATTGGGTAGGGATGAGAACAGAACTACTTTAGAAGTAATCTACACACATTTTTGTGGAAGGAGAGTGGGAAACCTTTCAGGAAAAACCACTCTCAATGGACCCAGCTGGGATTTAAACCCCAATCCCCCTGTAATCTTCAGGCCAGTACAACACAAGAGTGATGCCTTGTACCATTCAGCCATTAAAGCAAATCTTATATTATTAATCGTTCATACAGTATGTGTTAAAACTCCAGGCTACTGACACACATGCTGTGGGACTACCGAAGCGAGAAGTGGTGGCCTTTACTTACCAACATCTTAACACGCTCGCTAAGCTGTGCCTACCTCTCAGTCAACATACAAGATTACATAATGCTCTCCTTAGAAGCTTTGGGCACATGTGTTCAACTTCCATCAGAACACAAGACTCGTATCTTCAACAACTTGAATAATGTTCTTCAGGTGAGTGGCAAGCATTAGGGATGTTTGAAGCTTCGAAAACTTTTCTTGGGTGAAAAACAGCTCCAGCTTTAACAATAGTTACAAATCTTTGCCATTAAAAATATTAACAGCTAAAATACTCTCATATGTTCAATTATTGTTATTCTTAACCAATGGTAGCTCGCTTATAACATGTGTGTTGACTATGTGAATTGTATATAACATACTCATCAAAATAATTTATAATATTTTCAATAACATGATTCTGATAGGTCTTTTACCATACACAATTTCTGAAAGTAGGTCACTTTGATTTCTCGCATCTATTGAGTAGCTCTCTCAACACTGCTGCCACATATATCACGTGTGGGAGTATTGGTTTTTGTGATTCCCCACCACCAGTGTTCTAGTCTTGCATAAGGGTGAAAAAGAGGGTTTTGTAGACTTAGGCATGTTGTTGATCAAATATTTTTTTCAAACAAACCGTTTTACTTAAACAAACAAATAACCTTATTTTGGAACTAAACACTTAAAGCTAGGTTTGGTGATTTTAACAGAGCTACAGATTTGATATTTTAGATTTTATTGGCACGTTTATATGATAAATCGTCAATTATTTTTAAATAACATTGCTCTTATGGATTTTTCTTTAGACATAGTGTATAGTTTTATCACTAGATGTCTCTGATGACATCTCCAACAAACTTGAAAGCATTAACTATTGTAAGTGGGTTGAGGAGAGAGGGGAAGCGAGACCTTTTGTGATTAGAAGAAAAAGAATAGCTCATTCTTTTCTCAACAGTAGGGTGATGGTGTGATGGGGGGTGGCAGTAACAGATATAATAAAACCGGCACCTAAAGAATCTTTATTAACCATTAAAATAGCAACTAAATTCAAATGTATGTATTTATATGACAAGGTACGTGCTCTGGGGATGCCACAATTTATAAATACTGTCATTGTTGATCAATGGAAGCTAAATATCATGACCTTTTCTCATTATTAGCTAGCTTACAGACAATTGTTTATATTCACTAAAAGGTTCTTTGAAGAGTAGATTGTGTTTAGTAGGAGTGCTTGCTGGTCACAGTGCACAATGCTGCACTTTTACCTTTTCATAGCCAAGTTTAAAAATTGCCATCTTTCTTTCAGTGAAACAACAACACAGCTCATTTGTTATCAGAGTTATTTTTTTATAGAGAGAAAGGGTTGAAAAGTGCTCTCTGTTGTTATTTGTTAGTCTTTTGATTGTAATTCGAAACAAATAGGATACATAATTGTTCTGGTGTAGTCGTGTTAGTTAAATTATTAGTGGTTTAGGTGACATTCTCCTGAAATTATATCAAGATGGAAAGGTGGAAAAAAGGGAGCTCTAGGAAGAAAAAAGAAATAGTTAAGAATGCAATTTAATTTTGATGGTGAGTGATCTTTTTGTAGTTTGCTCATACAGAAGTGAAATTCCATCCATATACCTGCAGCAACAAATAGTTTTTCAACTATAGTCACCTCTCACTAAGATCAATCATTTTCAATCTTATGCAAACTATTCTTAGCATATTCCTGCAAGCTACACACTTTATTCACCAAATTAGCCTAAAAAAGTGGGCAAGTATTCAAGACATTTAATACTTTACTTTTTAAAAGGTGTTTATCACAGTATTTTAAAAAAATATAGCAAATTGGAAAATATTATAGTTTATCTTATATACATATTATAATGTTTTATATTAACTATTTTTATTGTGTGTTAATGAATTATCTATAATATATATTATATTTAAAATAAATATATAATATATATATTTATTTTAAATATATGTATAATATATTTATATATATATATATATTTTGAATATTTTTTATACATATGATATATATATTTGTATACATAATAAAGTTTTTATATACATAAAAATATATATTATGTATATATCTATATTATAATATAGGGATGTAATTAAAATGACTCCAATTGATTCTTAACAGGGAAAATTCCCTTGATGAGTGTTTGGACCGAAACATGTCACCACAACTTAGGCCCGCTTGTCTTCACGACACAATAGGTCAACATCACTCACCCATTTCTTTATCTGAGTAACTTTTCTGATGATATCTCAACTTTTACACTTCTTAATTTATGTTTATACTATATTTTAAAATTATAAATAAATTTCATGAGCCAACCGTTTATTTCACAGCCATTGGTGTATGTATATATATGCACGCAATTACAATTATTTATATATTATTAATATTACTATAAACGGTTATTTTTGCTGATTAATACTTGAGTCTTTAGGTGAATATAATAAATACTCTCTATGCCATAGAATATAATTATTTTATCTAGAAAACCACACACATTATTAATTAGCTGTCTACTTTTTTTCT